>APFE030733801.1:0-11938 GCA_000404065.3 Pinus taeda
TAGTGTATGTGTCGACGCTTGTCTAGTAACCCGATTCCATTATGCGCAATTTGATAGTTGATTTTTATTTTTTTTCGTAATGTATCAAGTTGTCTTAGGCTAAGATTTGAAAATGTCTATACATTTAGCATTTAAAAAAAGTACTCTTGCTATAATAACTCTTTCACTCACGTGTTCATTTTTAAAGTTATTTTAGTCATAATAATTTTCTATAATGTCATGATTGAAATATTTTGAAAATTTAAGATTGTTTTGTAGTCATAATCTTTGGCTTTAATTCCATGGTTGCAAAATTGTCAAGATTTTAATTTTTTTCTAAGTCGTGATATTTTATCTTTAATGTTATGGTTGAAGACAATTATAAATATTTTTTCTTAGCACGATGCTTGAAAATTGTTGGAATTTTAAGGGTTTTCAAAGACATGATATTTTATAGTTAATGTCATGCTTGAAAATCATTGGAAATTTAAATTTTTTCAGAGTCACGATATTTTTTTTTAACATCATTATTAAAAAATGTAACTGGAAAAATAAATAAATAAATAAAACAAAATAAAAAACAAAACGTTATTTTGGCATCAACACTTTTCAATTTCAAGCTGCTTTTTGCACCAAACAAAATGCCTTTCATTGTTTCTATTGTTATTTTTAAAAAATATTGAAAAAAGGGCGTTGCTTCGGCATCAACACTTTTCGATTTGAGGGTGTTTTTTCATGTTTTTTTGGGAATTTTGGGCTCGAGTACCCGTTTTGAGGTAATAGTTCTCGTTTGGTCGGTAATTATGTTGAGAGATATTTTGAACAAAATTGGCATGGTTAAGTGCAATCTGTTGAACACTCCAATGGAATAGAACTTAAAGCTCACATCTAGAGAAGCAAACAAATTTGAGGAGGCAACAAAGTAGAAGCAAATCATAGGAAGTCCTAACTCTCTAACTACTACATGACCAAACATTTAATTTTATGTTGGACTCCTCTCCAAGTTTATGAAAAATCCTTGTGGGGGTCATTGACCTATTGCAAAAAGACCTTTAAAGTACTAAAGTGCACTCAAGACTTTGAACTCAAGTATACACAAGTGGATGATTCCATCTTGGTTGAGTACTCTGATTCATATTTTGATGGAGATAAAGAAAATGGAGTATATAATTTAGGTTATGTGATGTGTCTTGGATTAGAAGCTATCTCTTGGAGGTCACACAAACAATCAGTTCCATCAGATTCCACAACTGAGGTTGAATATGTGGTAGTTACAAAAGTAACTATGTAAATTATGTGGGCCAAGAAAATTCAGGATTATTTGCAGGAGAAACAAGTACATTCAACTCCTCTTTTGATTAAAAACACTTCTAAAATAAAGTTGGCCAAGAATCAAAAGTTCCATTATAGAATGAAGCACATCAATACGAAGTATCATCTGATTTGACATCATGTTGACGCGAAGACTATTCACCTCTACCATTGTTCCATAAACGAGCAATTTGTAGACATCTTCACCAAATTTCTTGGAAGAGAAAAGATTTAATGATTCTGAATAATGCTTGGACTCACCGACACCCATTCATATTAAGTGGGCGAATGTTGAAAACTGATCTTTGGGATTAGAAAAATTCTTTTAAATATTGTACATAGGAAAATAGAGGTGTAGAGACACTCGAATTTGAATGCCAAGATTCTTCCTCATAATGTATATATCAATAATCTCTTAATGAAAATCATATAACACATTCGAAGTTACACAATATTAGGCTGACATGGGTAACCAAATAGTTAGACAAATTCATGAAGAGTGAAGGGAGCATCAGGAGGAGGTGTTGGGGGAATAGTAGAATGGCGAACAAGTCTGGCATGACAAGAAGCATGGTGGGGTGTGTACAATATGCATGGGAAATGAATAATAAGACATGTTAGGGAGCCTCTTGCACCCTCCTTGGGAGGAAAGGTCCCATAAATGATTTGTAATATGGTCACCTGCAAGTAGGGCAGGCAACAGGAGGGCCCATCATTTCAAGGTTAGCCTTCCTTACAATGATAATAACTTTTTCTTATGAGAAACAAGTAACATTTAAAAGGATATTAATAATGAAAAAAAATTCCTATAAATGAAATATTTCAATATCCAATCGAAGTTTTACTTATGTGTTCAATATGAAGTGGACAAGTGAACTTAACAATATATTAATTAAAAAATCAATATTAGTCATAAATAAAATATTTCAACATCCACTTTAAGATTTATTAATAGAAAGAAAATAATTGAAAGTGGAATAATTATTGCATCATAAGTAAATGATTTTAACATATCCAGTTGATGTGTAATTTTATTAATTATTATGATATATTTTACAGATAACATTTAAAAATGTTTTTATTTTGGTCGTAAATTAGATATTTCAAAATCAAATTTTTAAATTTAAAAACAATTGAGAGATTTTTTTTTTAGGTAGATGTGTGATTCCATCCTTACCTAATATGGAGATGGAGCATGGCATTTAGAAAGTATTAACCCATATACATATATATCTTAATTACAGGTTTATCATAAGATGAAAGGGATCAAATATTTTAAAGTGAAAAATTGAAAAAAAATGTTTCAACCTTGAGAGATTTTAAATGCCAATACATGATAAATCGAGAGTTAAGATGAATTATACTAGTTCTTCTATATAGAGAGAGAACATAAAAGGACTTACACATAACCCTCATAATGGAAAACATTCATTGATATGGGTGTGTGCTACATGTCAACTCCATATTAAGAGTAGAAGAACTTACATCTCTCTTATGTTGAGTAACATGCAATTGAAATGATTGAAATCTAAGATTTTTCTACTTTAACTTCATAGGTATGTACAAAATAATGTATTTTATTTATTTGATATGAACATATTTCATTTGAAATATTTAACTTTTAATAATAATTTTTTCAATACGGTGAATTATTTTAAATATCTCCCTCACATTGGAATGTACAAATGATATTTAAATATTTTTTTTCTATTAAGAATCTATTTCATATACAACATTAAAATAGATAAAAACAAAACAAGTGTTGGAAGGCAACTTAGTCCCTTCCACCCAAGTGGAAATTATGCATTTTATAAAATTTGAAAATTGATATAAGAAGTTGAAAAATATGTAAAAATCATCACATAAATATTACAACTACATTAAAAAATTATGGCAGAAAAATTAAGTTATCCATGTGGTATTTTATTGTACAAAGACTGCAATAAGACCATCAAGTTATGGTCTGATCAAATGCTTGAAAAATATTTTTTTCAATAATATTAAAAAATATAGATTTGATTTTCAAAATTAATCATTATAAGTTGCATTGATCAAACAAATCTATTGTAAGACTCCTTTGGACTAATAAGATTTTCTTTCACTTTTTCAATAATATTAAAAAATATAGATTTGATTTTCAAAATTAAACATTATAAGTTGCATTGATCAAACAAATCTATTGTGAGACTCCTTCGGACTATTAATATTATTTTTACCTTCAATTACATACATATGGTTGATATTGAAATATATTTTTTCTTAAATATTGTATTTATTATTAATACACACATATATGGATGCATATATCATATCTATCTTGAACAACCAAGAAATTCAATATTTTCTTATTCTAGGATGTAAAAAATATATACTACTAAGTTTTTAATGTTTTTCTTTTTTAAATAATTATTATCTATAGATGAAGTTGCATATAAGTTTTTTTTTTTTAAGTGAATATTGAAGTATTTTATTTACGACATAGTTATTATTATTATTACCCATGAAATATAAATCGAGTATACAAGGAATGGCACATATTCCAAATATTATTATTATGCGATAACTCTAAATTGACTATACAAGCAATGCCACATCTTCCAAATAGTGTATAGAAGGTGTCACTTAGTGCAATATTAAAGAAGTTGCATAGTAACATCCAATGGTGGAAATAAAAGAGTTTTTACCAATAAAAAATGTTCAATTTCCATGAAGGCGTATCATAAATCCATGGGGACACTCTAAAGTATTAATCAACATATAATACATGAAATGTAAACCATTGTCTCATTCAAACAATTTAGTGGTGTGTTTTTTCATGTTTGAAAGAGATACAATTATGTAAATAACTACTTCATCTAAAATGCATTTTTGAATGCATAAGTGGATTCAACTACATAGAAAACCAGTAAATAACTCGGATTGTGCAAAGTTTAGAGTTTAAACTTGTGAGTTTAACAAATATTTACTAGAATAAGGGCAAATTTGAATGAACAATATACCCAAAAAAAATTCAAAGCTTATTATAGTTAAACTATAACAATTGTTTTTGTCCTTCACAAGTTCCCTTTATATAATAATAAAACACACACAAATATATATAAAACCAATGATAATAAATGTGTTATAGATAAATATCCACCAGTATCATATTCTATTTCAAAACATATATAACAACAATAATATTTCTTTCTTTTTCAACTATTAAATTAAAAATTAAAAATCATTAAACACGAAAATAAAATTATAAAACAAACACATTAATATTTAGGGAACTTTCCCATTACAAAACCAATAATAAAAAAAAGGTGTTGTCTACTAAGACTAGAAATTCATCCAGATGACATATTTCTTTCCAGAATCTAGTAAACAAATTTCAAAAAATCAAAATGTTGGGGTGTTTGAATCATTCTTTTGATGGTAGAAATGGATTTAACACCATCAAGAACCTTTGGAGCATGCAAAATCCCAAAGTTTGATAGTCGTAACCCATATTTTCAAACATTTATGCTGGATTTTGTCGAAATCTTGCTGGAATTTCCATTATTTTCCAAGTTAATTTGTGGAATCTATAGATCACACTTAAACAAATGTATTATAAATAAATATCCACCAATATCATATTGTATTTCAAAACATCTATACAAACAACAATATTTGAGCCAATGTTTAGCCACTAATCTTGAACAATTTGTGGGCTCCACTTCCTCTTATATCAAAGATTTTGTTAATTTCATTCTTAAAATTAAAAAAATCCAGATTAGTGAGAATGAATTGTTGTTAAGCTTTGACATCATTTCCATTTTCACCAAGATCCTAGTTCGTGAAGCTTTAGACCTAATCTCGCAATTAGTTGATGTTGAAACCTTGAACCTAATCCAAATTTGCCTTACCTCTACTTTATTTTCTTTCAAAGGTACCATCTATGAGAAAATGAAAGGTACTGGTATGTGCTCCCCTCTTTCTCTGGTATTTGCTAACATCTTTATGGAACATTTTGAAGCCAGATCTTTGAAATCTTGGCATCTAAAACCCAAGTGTTGTTTCTGATTTGTTGATGACACTTTTGTCATTTGGAAACATGATCAGTTTGCGTTTGATGTCTTTCATTCCCATCTTAATAATATTTCCCCGTATATTCAATGCAATATGGAAATCAAATCAAATAAATCCCTTTTGTTCCTTGATGTCCTCGTTAAGTGACTCGCCATTGCGTCCCTCTCCCATCAAGTTTATAGAAAAAAGGCTCACACTAAGCATTATCTTCATCTCCTTTTGCATCACCACCCATCCCAGAAATCAGCTATTCTTAAGAACCTCATTTCCAGAGCGCCGAAAATCTCTGACCCCTAGTTCTCTTAGTTGAAAAGTCCCATTTGTTCTAGCTTTTCAAAACCAATGGTTATTCCAACACTCAAATCTTAAAATCCTTTCAAAAAGTCTCTCGCCCTAGGTTTGCAAATCTTATTCCTTCTCCTTCTTGTTGTGAAGTTACGCTCTTGTATACTAAAGTAACCACACATCTTATAGCAAAGATCCTTGCCAAGAAAAACTCAAAGACCATATTCAAGCCCCATAAAACCCTTAAGAAATTATTCTGATCAGAAAAGACAGATTCGATCCCATACAAGGATCTAGGGTCCATCAAATTCCCTGTTCATGTGGAAAATTCTATATTAGCCAAACGGATCGCCCTTTCAATGCTCGCCTCAAAAAACACATAGCTGATACCAACCAAAACCCTCTATCAACATCTGTCATCATTGAACACTCTTTTAATTCCAACCATTTTATTCTATTTGATCAATCAAAGATCTTAGCCCGTGTTATTTTTTGAACTCTCACATTATTCGAGAAGCCCTTGAAATCGAGAAGAACCCTAATAATTTTAATAGAGAAGATGGATATAGGCTTAGACAATCTTGGAGTCCCATTAGCCACCATCTCTCCCATAGATTTCACTCCCTTCATCCTCCTCTCCTCCCCTTTCATTCCCAAGAATGGATATGTTTCATCACTTCCTCTTCATTTCCTTATGAATCATTATCTATCCCTTCGTTCTTCTAATAATCTCTAATTTATTAAATTTCTTCTTTAGTTTCTTCTAGCCCTCGTTATCTTTAGTTTCTTCTTTACTGTTTTATTGGCATGTTTTCTCTTTGTTTTTGATTGTTTTTAAAATTTATAGACTTCTAAATATCAATTTCAAAGTTTGTCCTAATTTACACAATTTTTTTTTAATTTTTATCTATAATTTTTGAAATTATCTAAAATCTATCTAATTAATAATGTTTAATGTTTAATTATGCCTTAATTTAATTTTCTTTGTCTCTCAATCTTTTAATTCTCTATTAAGAATTTAGTCAATTTGACTAATTCTTAATCTATTTAATTAGTAATTTAAAAATTTCAACTATTTTCATTACATTATTCTTATTTGTATTTCTTTTGAAATAATTTTATTTGAATTCTTTTTAAATTTATCTTTTATAATTATTAAACATTATTTGATTATCAACCCTTAATTCAATTATACATTATTTATTTAATTTCTTTTATTATTCCTTAAATTATGATTAATAATTATTTTTAATTAATTTTATTTGATAACTGATTTTGGTTAAATTCAAAATTAATTGTTAATTTAAAGTATTCCCTTACTTTCTTAAATATTTTTGGATTATTAACTCTTAATTTATTTTTAAATTATTCTTATTTCAAAATTTTCAAAATTAATTAATTCTCTTTTGTGATTTTGCTCAACTAACAATTTAAACAGTCATTCTACTTTATTCAGTCAAAAATAAGTTTGCTAAACAATTACTTTTACTAAATTATTACCATTTTGATTCTAACCATATTTATCCTCTACTTAATACTTAGTTCTTTATCTCCTATAAAAAAACTCTTCAACACTCATTCAAGCTCACAAGATTTTGTCCCCGATGTTTTTTTTTTCTAATTTGGTCTACTTCTATATTCATACAAAAAGTTACAATGAGGTCACTGCCTCAGAAGTTCAAGCGAAGGATTTGGCAAAAACAAAAACTTGACTACCTGACTGTGGAACCAGGTCAGAGACCTTACATGAGAGTAATTAATACCATGGGACACTGAACAATTCATAAGGACTCGAAACACTGACTCATACAAGAACCGAAAATGACACGAACAGAGACATAGACAGACCCTGACCTGAATCATTGACAAAAGCTCAAAACAGGCGTGAACACTTAGAATCAAAATGAGGGAGGACTTTGGTTTTAGTGTCTGAACCAAAAAACCAGAGGCGCTGACTGGTTCAATCTGCATCAAACGTTGACGGTTGTTCCTCCACAATTCTACATCCAAATTGTCTTGAGTACGTGGAGTCAGATGAGTGATCCACCGAACTAGACGGATCTTCACTCATAGGCTTGCTTGGGCTAGCAGTGGTTCCAGTGTGCAGAGTACGCATTCCTCTGGAGACATGGCACTGGGTTGCAATTTGACTGGCCTGCCTCTGTTCTACAGGAATCGCCTGATGAGAAGCTCTCGAATCTGGTGCATTTTCACATTTTTCGACAGTCACTGAAACGATGAAGGTGGAGTTGGCTAGAGAACATGGAATGTGAAAGCGGGCTGTGGGATGCGTAGTGTGTCTACAGTCTCTGCCTCTGTCTTGCCCCCTACCCCTGCCTCTGCCACGTCTGGTCACTGAGTGGATCGTTTCATTCATAGAGGGATCCAGAGAGATGGAAGGGTGCTGGTGGGTGGCGCGCCCACGTGAACCATCACGCCGGCTAACCAATCTCATCCTTTCTCTAGGCATCTTGATGGGAGGAGGACTGTTGAACAGAGAATAGAGTGCAGAGAAACAACAGAGAGGCGTATGCACTGGGAGAGACGAAGACTGAACCAGAACGAAGCTATAAGCATCGAGAGCCAGAACAGAATGGAGCTCAAAGGCTGTGAGAACACACATATCCTAGCAGAGACAGACAATCTTGGAACAGCGGCTGACTTGCACCAGAGCAGACAGATAGCAAGAGGACGAGCGATCCCGCCAAGAGTCGCTCTGAACATCAACAATGTAGAAAGAGCTGAGCGCCATTGCGCTAAGAACCCAGAGGATGGACGGTAGCGTTAATGCTGCCATAAATGTCTCTGCGCAAAGCCACCTGGCCATCCCATAGCTTGTACATCTGGCACAGTAGGGCTGCCACTTGCCAACTTCACGCGCCTTCCACATACTATCCTGGCCATCAATCACCCACATCCGGGAGCGAGTAATCCTGTTGCACCAGAGAAGTGCACTCATGTTTAAGTTGTTCATCATTTGAGTCACCAAGGGATCTTGAATATTAGGACTACCGGTTAACCCCTTGATTGGCCAATCTATCCGCTACCTTGTTGGCAGTGCGTTTTACATGCTTGAAGAGGATGCTATGGGGCTTCCGGAGCCGATCCTCCAGAAGTTCCAATCTGCTGAGTAACCTCCAACTGGAAGCAATCTTGGCGGCTGAGGTGCATGCTTGTATCTTAGTGGTCGCGTTTATTAAGATTAGGGAGTCTCCCTCTACCTCTAGAGGGAAGAAGTTTTTTTGATTGGTGATGCAAATCCCTCTCCATAGTCCTTCCAATTCAGCAGCATTGTTGGTATCTTTGCCAATTGTGCCATAGTAGATATGTATCGCTGCTCCCACCTCATTCCTAAAGACCCCTCCAAAACCTGTCGGCCCTGGATTACCCTTGGCTACCCCATCAAAATTCAATCTGAATGTGTTGGAAGCGGGCAGAGACCAAAAGAGAGGAGAGGCAGGAATTGTTGGAGATCGAGCTGTGACATGAGTCAAAGAAGACATGTTCAGATTCCAGGAATTCATGATGAGGAGCTCCTGAGGTGAATCTGGCATGTCCGTGTCTTGCCAATGCCTTATTGCTAGAGTTTCTTGGATATTTTGCTTCAGAAGAAGCCATAGAGTGTCAATTGGCCTGCTGATATTGTTGAAAATTTTGTTGTTCCTTCCCTTCCAGAGTATCCAGTAGAGAAAGCCTAGGATTAGGTTCCACAGAGAATTCAGAAGAGGACTTTGGTAAGGGTCCTTTGGCCATTTTCTAATGGTATCTATTACATCTCCCCTTTGTTTGCCAGATCTTCTATTACATTGGGCAATTTTCTCCCATAACTGAGTAGCGAGAGGACAAGTCTCCATGAGATGCAAGATGGATTCAGAGTTAAGATTACAGTTGGGACATCTCAATGGGCCAATGAATCCTCTTTTTTGCAGATTATCCCAAGTAAGGATATGCCTCTTGCTTAGGAGCCATATAAAAGTTGAAACCTTAGGCCATATTCCTGGTTGTCAGACTCGATTCCAGAGTTGATCCTTGTTTGTCTGAGTAGTGGAGTAACGAAGCTGGTATGCTTCCTTGGTAGTAAACATTCCTCTTGGCGTGTGTCCCCAACGCAGCTTGTCCTACTGAACTGAGCATTTTATTCTTCTATGATTTATCTCCTAATCAATCTCTTTGTAGGTTTCCCCTTGCCAATTGGCCTGCTAGGTTCTAGCGGGTTTCCAGAGTTGAAAGTCTTGGGACATTTGCTGCTGCCAGAATTGCTAAACATGGGTGAGATTTTCATGCTACATATACACCTACCAGAGTGGCTTATGGAAGAGAGAGGCTAGTTTTGGGAGATGTTGCCAAGAGTCCTCCCAGAACCTAGCTGAGGTTCCTGAATGAATTTCCGAGAAGCTATGCTCTTGAATGAAGGCGCTGTGGAGCTTGGCCGCATTCCAAATCAAAGAGCCTGGGGTTGTTGTGTTGATTCTTATGAGGTCATCCCATTGACTTCCTGGTGCATACTTTGATTACCATAGTTGCGCCCATGGTGTATGAGGTTTGGAGATTCAATTCCACCATATACGAGCACCCATTATGTTGTTGCTTTGGAGTGGATCCCTTAGTCCAAGCCCGCCCTCTGATTTTGGATGGCAGACCTCCCTCCAATTTACAAGTGCCCATTTCCTATTGAGACCCGAGGATCCCCACAGAAAGTTTCTTTGAAGATTGCGGATTGCCTTAAGGACCCATTTTGGCACTACCAGAATAGAAAAGAGATACAGAGGCATGGCCTGGAGAACAAATTTGATCAAAATGAGTCTACCAGCCATATTGAGAGAGCAGAAATTCCAGGAAGAGAGTCTTGAATCCAATTTGTCGAGAAGGGACCTCCAGGAAGCATGTTTTAAGGCAGAATCCACCAAAGGAGCTCCCAGGTATTTCGAGGCAAGCACTGTTATAGAGAATCCTAGATTGCGGGCGATATTCCTTTGAGTTGTGGCTGGGGTGTTGAAAAAGAAGAGTTGGGATTTAGAGGCATTGATAGAGGTACCAGAGGCTTCAGAGAAGAGAGAGAGCAGATCTTTGAAATCTTTTGCCTCTTGAGATGAAGGGTGTCCAAAAAGCATAGTGTCATCTACAAACTGTTGGTGGGATAAGGGATGAAGACCATGAAGAGAGATACCCTTTAGATCATGAGAGGAAATAGCATGGTGAAGTAGAAAACTGAACCCTTTTGCCATGAGAACAAAAAGGAAGGGGGAGAGGGGATCCCCTTGCCGAATACCTCAGGAAGGGCGGAAAGGCGAGGAGGGAGAACCATTGAGCAGGACCGAGAAACAGGGAGAAGAGATGAGATTCATGACCCATCTTGTCTAAGTGGCACTGAATCCAAAAACCAATAACATCTGATGTATATAGGTCTAGCTAAGTTTGTCAAAAGATTTGGAGAGATCAAGCTTTAGAATCATACTTGGCTTTTTTAGAATCTTCAGAGAGTGGATCACTTCATTTGAAAGAATAATGCCGTCCATTATCTGACGCCCTTAGACATATCCAGTCTGCTCCGGTGAGATAAGAAGAGGGAGGAGTGGTTTGAGCGTGTTCTCCAGTACTTTGGAGATTAGTTTATAGATTACATTGCATAATGCAATCGGCCTATATTTGTTGGTCGTATTTGATTCATCCCCTTTAGGAACTAGCGCTAAGAAAGTAGCATTAAGGGAGGGTAGAATCCAATGCATAGATATTGATTCCTCCACTAATTCCCAAACCTCTGTTTTGATGAGCTCCCAGAATTCGTGAGAAAAATTGGCGGTGAATCCATCAGGACCTGGTGCCTTGCCATCCTTAAGTTGGGCCATCGCAGCTTCTACTTCCTGCATTGAAATAGATTGGAGCAGTTTATTGTTGTGGTTCGCCAATATGATCTCAGGGATGTGCCGCGTGACAGTTCTTATGGCTTGATATCTATGTCCTGGGTGTTCCCTGAGAGTTTCCTAAAATTACTCTTTGAATTCCTTTTCCATGTCTTCATGCACTTCTAGTCTTTCCCCTTGTTGGTTATTAATGAAAGCAATATTGTTGTGCATTCGTCTTTCAATGGAGGATCTATGGAAGAATTTTGTATTCTTCTCCCCTTCCTTTAGCCATTAGATTCTGGACTTTTGTCACCACAAGATTGTTAGAAAATTATATATTATGGAGCAATGGAACACATAAAATATTGCAGAAATATAAACACAGAAAGTGCACAAAACAAGAGAGACACAGATATACGTGGTTCACCCAATTTGGGCTACGTCCACCTCGAACAGCCAGTCCTTCC
>APFE030733801.1:12713-66462 GCA_000404065.3 Pinus taeda
GCGAATATTTTATGGGCGGCGTTGCCGCCCCCATTTTGAACTGGGGTCCAATGTGGCGGTACTTTTGAATATAGAAGAAAATCAGGCTCCACACCCAACAAAGATTTCTTCTTGCTGCCTGCGTGCTTCAATTTTAGTCTAGAGGATCTGCTCCTGGTGCTCATGCTCATTTGTTCTACCCTCCAAGATGATAGTCTATTGAAGTGAGCTCATTTGCTGTTCCAACTGTTTCCGATTCTCAAACATGTTGCCAAGCTTCGTGCGATTCCATACTTTAAGTACTTGTTTGAGATTTTTTAGTTTCTGCTAGAATTGAAACATTTTGGCTCGTTCGAGGGGGGGGGGGGGTTGAAGGATTTCCAAGCATCCCTAACCACTGATTTGAAGTTGGGATTAGTAAACCAAAAGGCTTCAAATCGGAAAGGTCTATAGCATTTGGTACCTGGCCGCGACCATTGTAGCATGATGGGCCAATGATCTGATCCTTCGTGGGGCATTATGGAAGCATGAAAATCCCCTCCCAGGTGTATGGCATTGTTCGATAGTAGAAACCGATCTAGCTTGGAAGCTATATGCTGAGTTCCCCTCCGCTTATTGGTCCATGTATATATACCATTGGAAGTTTGAATATCCATAAAGTGGTTGCTTTGTATGAACTCTTTGAAGCCAACACTGTCACCTTCTAGCTTCAATATACCTCCTTGTTTCTCCTCCAAAGTCGTTATGATATTGAAATATCCACCGCCAATCCATAGGGGGAACTGCCTGCTTGAGTTGAGGACTGTGAGTGTTTGCAAAATCTCTAGTTTTTGTTGTAGATTCTGCGGAAAGTAAACATTTGAGAGATGCACCTGAATGTTTGTCCTAATGAGATGAAAGGATGCTTGGATGAGGAAGTAGGTAGCATGAAAGTCTTGAAGAGTGAGAACCTGTGGGTTCCACATGATTGCCAGCCCTTTGGAAGCTCCCGAGGCGTCCACTGAAACTGAGCAGCTTCTTGACCAGACCTTATTAAGAAGTCTTTCTATAGCAGACTTGTTACTTTTCGTTTCTTGCAGAAAAACTAAAGATGGTTTTTCTTACTGTATCAAATTTTTTAACATTTTGTGTTTTGAGGGGCCATTAAGCCCTTGCACATTCCATGAGATGAGCTTCATGAGGATCCATGGGGTTGAGGTTTGTAGAACTTTGTCAACTTGGGGAATCTCCCAGATTCCATAAGTATTTCTCCTAGGATTATGGTCCTTTGCAAATTTGTTTTTCACCCTCTTTTCTTCGTTTCTTTTAGGATTTTTTTTCCATCCCAGGGGCTTCCTGGTTGTATTCTTAAGCATTTACTATGTTGAACTTTGGTTAGAACTCCTTCAAACTGTTCGATTTTCCATGGGGGAATTGTGTTGTATTCTTTCTGCTTGCATGCTATTTCCAATTTGAGAATATCCAGACCTTCTAGGATGACATTCTCTAGATCCTCATCCATTATTGTGGGAGCATTCTGATCTCCCATATGTATATTGTCATGCAGACTTAGAGCTAGAGTAGCATCTAGCTCCATTGAAGAAGAATGTTGGCGAGTCTCTGGAGCATATTTTTCCTGGATGGAAGGATTGAGACCATTATCATGAAAGGATTTCTTCGAGTCTGAGGAAATAAGGCTGGAAGGAGCAGAGGCTGAGGAAGGGCGAGAAGCTTTGAAAGTTTGGGAGGATGAGAGAGGGGAAGGGATCGCCTGAGGTTCTGAACATTGATTCTCTGAGGGATCTTGAGCGGAGAGAATGATAAATCTATTTTGGGACTCAGGATTTTTGGGGCTTTATGGAGCTGCGAGATTTTTCTTGGCATGCCGCCGACAATTATGGATTTTAGTGAATCCTTCAGAGTCCTTGCTGGTTTCATTAGCAGGGGTTTTGGGTTGAGCATTCAGAGGACAATCCCAGAAGAGATGGCCATGTTCATGGCATTTTCGGCAACGAAAAGGAATATTCTCATAGTCTAATGGTTGGATCCATTCATAATCGTCATGAAAGAGACTTACCGAATCTGCAACAGCTTTGGTCAGGTGCATTTGGACGCAGATCTTGGCGTATGAGGTGTATCTTTGAGTTTTGGTTTCCTCAGCAACTTTGATGAAACCCCCAAGTTGTTGCCTATATCCGTTAGCATTTCCTATTTCCAGTATTCCGAAGGAAGGGAGTACATACGTATCCATACTGGAGCCCAACTGAAGTCTTCTTTATCTGGGTTGAACCGAGCTTTCCAGTCACGAAGGTATAGACCTAAGGAGTTAAAGAAATATGAGCCACCTTCAAATATTCTAGATTTGTTCTCCACACAGTGGAAAATGGCCGTGAAGAAGCCTTTGGGGCCAAGCTACAAAGTGATTTGTCCTTTGGGTTTCCATTTAGAAGTGATCCAGCCATGCAGAGCCTTTTCAGTTGGCTAGAAACCGAGGAATTTGCCTATGAGCGCGTGGCCCTTCATAAATTGGATTTCGTTATTGATTCGATGACTGGGGAGATCGACTTTGATTCTCTCTATAGCTTTCCGTATGCATGTGGCCGAGGTCGCCTTTGGCTGTGATGTTGAAGGGTTTTGATTCACGCGTGAGTCCTGGGCATTCACATCACGTGCTTCTGGGAGGACAGCTTCATTATTGACCAGGTCAGATCCTTGACCATTGTCTGAGAAAACGCCAGGAGTGCCCAGAGGTTTTGCGGATCTGGAAATGTCAGAGGCAGAGGCGATGAAAGGAGGGGGGTGGATCCTGCCCCTCCCGAAGGCACACCCATGGGAAGAGATCAGCAGGACCGCTGAAGCTTGATCGCTGATAGCCAGGCGAGGGCAGGGGTTAGGGTTAGCTCGTATGGAGCAGAGCAAAGAATCGACAGTTCAGCTTTTGTCCCTAATGTTGAATAAAATAACCCAAAAAAATTTAAACCAATAAATCAATTACAGAATTCTCTTCCCCAAATCTCCAACAATAAGCTTTCTTACTTTTTCAATTAATAATTTTTTTTTTTTGTAAGCTTTGGTAGGACTCTCGGATTTTCATGTCCATTACACACCCCACTACAGGGGAAGGATAGCCCAAGATTTGAACCCAAGACTTCCTGTTCGGTGAGACTTCATTTCCATGGCCACTGCCACTTGAGCTACCCCATGTGGACTGATTGCAATAAACTTTAAATTTAAGAATGCTTTAAACATAAATTAAAAAAAAACCATCATAAAACCTACGCATTAATCTATCTAAAACTTTTCCATTACAAAATTGTTTTCATTGCATATTGACAGTCATCATCACGAATATATGTACATCCAATTGTCTGGTGCATATTGACAGCTATCATCACAAATATGTTTGGTAAGCTTGATTAGTCAGTCGTGCTCGCACAGAAGGGAAGTTGTTGCATTTGTGTTGGCAACTAAATCAGGCCCGATGGTGCCAGTATTGTGCGTGAATGGAGGAATGTCGATGCCGTGCGCCTGTAAACATTAAGATCACAACAATGATTGCCTTTGAATGGTTAGACTATGGCTTATATGAGAGACTATATCTAGTTGCCATTCTGACATGGAATCATAGTTATCCTTCAACCAAATTCATTAGGTCAAAGGTTATGACATCTCACGCAAATGATGTCTTCATCTATGCATAGTAAAAAATACATTAAGATTTATTTGAATATAAAAATAATGGCCATTTTCAAAAATAAGGTGTGATTTTTAATTAATATTATTATGATATTTTTATCAAAAATATTTAAATATTAATAAAATAATGAGTAATCCTAAAAGTAAAATATATATTTTTTTATCTTAAAAATAAAATAATATTTTTTTTTATCTTTTTTTTGTTAATATTTTATTAATTTCAATTAACTAATATTTAAATATGATATAAAAAAAATATAAGTATGATTTTCTTTAATGAGGAGATATTTATTTTTCTAAAAGTGGATTTGCACCTCAAGAATTTTGATCTTACTAAATCCTTGGGAGATTTAGAATTAAAATCGATCTAGTTTCATTTAGTTTATGTTTATAATTAATTATAATATAATTATTTTTTAATTAAATTATAATTATAATTATTATTTTTAATTAATTTTTTATTTTAATTTTTATTTAATTTTTCCCAATCAAAATGTCTCAGACTTTATGCTTTTGTGATTCATTATATATTGTTGAAATCTTTAAAAATCAGACTGAGAACAAAGGTCTTATACACTAACCCAAATCTAGGTTCATCATGACGACCATGATGAAGAGAAAGATTAACTCACTGAAATATATAAATCTTAGAGATGAAACGTAAAGATAAATTACAATGTTTTTCCAGAAGATCAGAATAATAAACCAATCAAAATGTTTTAATTAATAATTATAACTTAGTCTAACTTTGATGAAATGACTCATTTAGGGGCATTTTTTCTAGATAATTTAAGCCAAAATCCCCCATTACAATTACTATTATTAGCGCCTTCGGTGATGGTGTTGAATTGTAATATACCCCACCAATATATGTCAAATAACTAATTATTAACCTAATTTAAAATATATAACCCTAATAACATAAGGTAGTTAGGGTTCAGTATGGTGAAACGACAATGGAATAACCCTTTTCACTCGGAAGGGCTAACCCTTTTCATTGGGAAGGGCCTTGTGAAAAAGAATGGAGAAACCATTTTGGATTTAGCTACACGTTTGGCTGAGGTTACAATATTTTGCCATAGTGAGCACCATTGTTTTTTAGGAGTGTTAGTATTACTACTCTACCAAAAAAATAAAGCTTATATCCATCGTAGTTACTATGGAAAATTCAGGGAATACAAATTCAATGTTGTCGTTACTATTGTTGAGATTTGAGTTAAGGTTGGTGTTATGTTGGATATGGGGAATGATGGAAAATATAGTATCAAAGATGGGACAGTGAACTCCTTGGCTACAATTTGAAGGAAAAATTGATGCAATGCAACAATATATAGTGGCCATGGATGTCACGCAATCACTAGAATGCTAATGATTAAAGAGTAGTTAGTATTTTTTTGAACGATTCTTAAATTTTTGTGTTCAAAAATTTAGGTTTCATATGTGTTTGTGCACACAAATGACACTAATTAGGATAACATATTGCATACAAGAAATAAATGATTAATTTGTTAGTTTCTTGAAAAGATCACACATTATATTTTTTAAAAATAAGATCAATGTCATCGAGGTTATTTTTTCTTGAAAATTAAAATAAGTTAAATAGAGTAATTTGTGAAATATTTTCATGGTTCAATGGTGAAAAATAAAAGAGAAGTTAGTTACGTTAATTTTCTTGGAAGAGTTTTCATGAATTTGTATGCAGAGATTACCCTTGTTTATCTAAAAACTGCAAGGATTTCAGTGCATAAACGTTGCATAGGAATTTTCTGCATGAATAAATGAAAATAAAGATTGTTTCTTTTAATAAGATGCATATTAATCTTGACAATACAAGAATAAGAACACTTGCTTTTTTCTTGAAAACATTATGTGCATCGAAGTAAGGTTGATTGTGTTAAATGAAAATAAACATGTTTTTCATGCACAAAGGGTAGTTAATGTTATATATCAAATATGATTTTCAATGTATATAAAGAAAGTTATGATGTTAAATTTCTTGAATAGAATAGACTCTTGAAAGACTAGATGAATTGTGTTAATTTCCTTATTTAGGTGCATAAAAGGTGAAGTTAACTTTGTTATTGTTGCCTTGTTTTTATAATATCTTGAAAATGAGGAATGATAAACTTGCATGTATAAAGATAGAGAAACGAGTTTATATTGATTTCCTTTTGAAGAAGAAGTATGTAATTGTTTACATGAAAATAATAGCTAATGATACTAGAATTATAAAGAAGGGAATGTGTTGAGTACACTAAAGAAGGGTTATCATGATAAGCTCATGCATGCATAAGGAATTTCCACGGTGTTATAAAGATATCTTCTTTGCACAGACAAATGTTGAGCTATATTTCTTTGAAAAAATTATATGTGGTTACTTTTAAGCTACCATATAACTATTATCTTAGTTTCTTTTGGAATAGGATGTATATGCATGCAAGGCTTATGTTAGCATTCGTTTGGAAATAATATACATTTGCAAGTAGGAAACAACAACGTGTTGTGTTAAGTCTACATTGGAAAATATCGTTTTTGAAAGTATATGCATTTACATGCATAGGAATAACATTCATTAAGTTAAATTACTTTACTTATTTGCATGCACTAAAATTAATCACTAAAGGGCTAGTTCTTTTGTTAAACTTTAAGTAACTTGAATGTGTGATGTGTTAGTTTCCTTTAAACGAATTTTTGGATAGTTGTAGTGATTTGTATTGTATGAATGTGTGCTTGTGTGAGAAGGGTAATAGTAATGTTGGGTTTAATTTCACATGCTTGATAATTATTTTCTTACACTTAATGCATGAGTAATGAGGTTAGAAGAACCATGTTGTGATATTTTATTTACATATTAGATATGCACATGAATAGATGTTAAAAGATTGTTTTTAAAGACCAATTGTTGATTGATTAATACTCTATCTAATCATGTTACCAAAGCTTGTTGATGACAACAATGATAGGAAAGGATGGTGATTTGTCTCAAACAAAAATTATGTTTAACATTATGGGAGATAATAACTTATGATCCATGTTGATGAGTATGAGGTGCAGGATGGTCCACTGATGGAACAATCATGCCACAAGGATATAGAGAGTGGTGATTTGTGGATAAATGGTTTCATGACAATTTTAATAGATTTTAGCTAGGTACATGGTATTTTAATGACACTTCATTGTAATATTTAATAACAATGGGTAAGGGATGGACTCCCTTACAAGACATTGATTGAGGGGTGAACACCCTCATGAGCGTTTAATAATAAAATTAAACATTTGTTGGTTTTCACCCTACGGGGTTACAAAGGTATATTGGTGTTCAATGATGTGATTGACTAATGTGTTAGTTTGATGATGTTATTCCTTGCCTAAAGTGATCATAATGTAAAGCATGTGATTAATTAATCTTGTTATGGGAATAATGAAATGGATGCAAGGTTCATCATACAACTTATGTTAATATACTACAACAACTTTTATTAATGGTTATGCAAATTACTATTCCTATATTGAGAGTTACTCTATGTAATGATGAAGATTCTATCTAATGGTTAATGAGGAATCCGGTAGATAAGTTGTGTAATTTTTTTTAACTCCATGCATTTCCATGCGAGGTTACTGGGGTATGTTACAAGTGGTATCAAAGCTAAAGGTTGCAACAATGGCACCTTTGGGTTATCGAGTTATGCTGCTAATGGGCACCAGCTCAAGTATGAGTCTAACAATCTATATAATGATATATGTAGTAAACTACTTTGACTTGAGATGCGTGATGCATGTTTATAACCACATTGAAGGGTAACAAGTAACAAGAGAAAAAAAAGAAAGCTACAACATCAATCTCCCCAAGAAAGACGAGGATCCAGACAATTAAAAACTAAGAAAATTATATGTCCAATAGACCAATATGGTCTCAGTGGACATTAACCAAAAAAAAAAATTAGAAAAAATAAGTAATAATTTTGTTGCAAAATTGTATTCATGATATTTTAATTCCGATGAGGATAAAGAATAATAAAACCTCTACTACACTTATGAACAATCTTGAACACTCACTAGTGAAAGTGAAATTTGACTACCAACCTTTGCAATATGGAAATATTAATGATACATTTAATGAACATGACTAAAGTTACTATGCACTACTTTTAATGGGTGAATGGATGAATGTAAAATATGGGGAATTTCCTTGAATAAGATGAAAGAGTGTTTTAAAAAGGAAAATGGAAGAACCCCATTTAAACAATGAGTCAAGTAGTGAGACTTGATTATAATAACTAATTGTTGATTAAGTCTTAGTTGAATTAATATTGTTGGTAGCTGTGATTGGTTAGTGTTGAATTAATAACTAATAGAACTTATATGCATGAATTGAATTTGATTTAAGCTTATTACAATTCGCAAACAAGTGATTGTGGTAGTTACTTCATGTATCAATCTCTTGATAACAATACACTGTGGGAAATTGGAAATTATTAGATTGCTACCTCAACTATTATTGGCATTTACACATTAATGAATATTTTCATATATTTTTATGCGTGACAGTATTGTATGCATAAAACTAAAATGATTTGGAAGGTGAATAATTGTTAAATGATGGATAACATTGCTAATGTGATTAGGTAGTGGTAGCTTAATGGCAACAAGAAAACCTTTCAAGGTAAAACGTTGCAATGTGAAATGCAATCATCAATGAGAAAGTATAATATTATATGATATGCATGATTGTGTTACTTTGAAAATCAGAATGCATACAGCATGTATGTCAATTATGTTTCCTGTCAATCTACATATTGCAGACCCATGTTGAGGGTTGAATATAAATGCATGGTGTACATGAATGTTTCTTTTGTTAATGATAATGTTCATATGGTTCATTATGTAAATTACTGTTGGGAAATATTTATGAAGGATAAAGTTAGCACGCAAGAGAGTTGTGGATAGTTGTGAACTCCCTGGCCTTAGGTTGATGGTAGTTTCTTGCTCAGAGGGGTTGATGGCACTTTCATGTCCAGATTTGCTCTCTCTAGAGATAAACGATATTAGTAAGGGAAAACAATTGGCCAAGATGGTGAAGAGGGTAAAAATATCAAGGCAACTCTGTTAATTTGGTGCATGTTGGAGGAGGCCCAAAATTCCTCATAGATAGGAAAATGTCAGAGGAATAGGTAGGACGTTGCTAAGAGGAATCCTGTATTCGACCCTATTTGGTCATTATAATTCTTGAGTTGGTTGGCTAGTGGAATTACATACTACACCTGGTATGTTCTATGCCAAAGGACTGTCTAGATGTGAAATTGGCTCGAGCTGGTCCTGAAAAATAGTTTCCATTGGTTGGGAGGAGCATCGTTTTTCCATTGTAGTTCTCCAAGCATAATACATGAAATAATAATTTGTGTGTCGTGTTGAAAATGAATTTCCTATATGATTGTGTAAATATTTTATGTACATATTCATAGAAAAATAAGCTAGTGCTCAGTGAGGAATTACTAGAACTGTAGTTCCTATATTTTATTACCAATCTTGTGAACATCTTATCAAGGGCTAAGACAATTTTCACTTGCTACAATTATTGACTATTTTGATGATTAGAGAGCTAGGTACTCTTTGAGTAATTTTAGAATTATTATTCTCATGTATTTAGCGGGAGCTAAGACAGTGTGCACATAGCGTAGTGATTCAACATTTTGATGAATAAAGGGTTCGTTCTCTCTGAGTACATGTGGAAGTTTCATGGTTAAGTATTATTTGACATTGCATAAATAATTTTTAGTTAAAAATATTTCATTTGATTGAAAATGTTGTCACTAATGTGGTCAAATTTGTTAATCATGCAATACAAGATACTTGCCATGGAGTGGGGATGGGTTGTCAAGCCATTCTTAGAGAATTTTCATGAAAGTGACCATGAGATCCAAGAGTAATTGGTAAGTAATGGTAAGTTCGTATAGAGATTTTCTTTTCATTTTATGAATTTGAGTAATGGCCATGTGATAGAAATAGAAATTACATATTGCAATAGTTCTAAATTCTTATGATTACTGATAAAATCTCATTATGTCTTCTTATTGGTAGTTGTTGGAAAAAAAATATTTCATTTTGAAAGGGAAGGATCATTTTTAGTGTTTCTAGATAGATGTCATATGTAAAAGTTAATGATGAACACTAATGACAATGTTCTCTTTAAGTGGAAAGTATGTAATATACCCAACCACCCTATGTTAGATAACTAATTATTAACATAATGTAAAATATTTAACCCTATATTTATTAATAACATAAGGTAGTTAGGGTTTGGTATCGTGAAACGACAACGGAATAACCCTTTTCACTAGGAGTGATGTTGTGAAAAAGAATGGAGAAACCATTTTGGATGGAGCTACACGTTTGGTTGAGGTTGCAATATTTTTCTGCAGTAGGCACCATTTTCTTAGGAGTGTTAATATTACTACTTTGCCAAAAAAATAAAACTTATATCCTTCGCAGTTACTATGGAAAATTCTAGGAATGAAAATACAGTGGTCTCATTACTATCAAAATTAGAGACATTAAGATTTGAGTTAATGTTCATATTGTGTTGGATATGGGGAATGATGGACAATATCACCTCAGAGATGGGAGAGTGAACTGATTGGCTACAATTTGAAGGAACATTTCATGCAATACAATAATCTATACTTGCCATGGATGTCACACAAACAGAGAAATATTTGAGGGAATGATGTAGGCCAAGAAAAGATAAGTATATCTCTGTTAATTTCATTAAAGGAAAATTGAAATATCCTTGTAAGTCCATGTTTTCTTGAAGAAATCCCCTAAATGCTAATGCTCAAAGACTAGTTCGTATTTTTTTTTAATTCATAAATTTATGTGTTCAAAAATTTAGGTTGAATGTGTGTTTAGTGCACACAAATGAAACTAATTGGGATAGATTTTAGTGGAAAAGAAAAGGATATTGCATATAAGAAATGAATGATTAATTTTTTATTTTCTTGAAACTATCACACATTATACTCTTTAAAATAAGATCCATGTTATCCAGGTTATTTTTTCTTGGAAAAGAAAATAAGTTAAAGAGAGTAATTTGAGAAATATTTTCATGGTTCAATGGTGAGAAATAGAAGAAAAAAGTTAATTAGGTTAATTTTCTTGGAAGAGTTTTCATGAACTTGTATGCATAGATTACCCTTTTGGTGTAGGTTTTAACCCCGTACAGAAATTACCTACATAAGAATTCTAGAAAACATAAAATAAATAATGCGAGAGCATAACATATAAAACACATATACACAGATATTTTCCCTGGATCCCAAAACTGGGACTAACAACTTGATTTTTCATTATATTCCTTTCAATGTTATAATACATATTTATAAATTCCGAAGCATCCAATACCATGGACCAAAAACCATCGTGTCCAAAAACATGTTTGAAATCATGCACAAAACCATAAGTGGGTTTGCCCAATCTATCATAGGGTCCAAAACCAAAATTTTCTGGGGGACTACCCCGGACCCCATAAAGTGGGGTTACGGGTACAAATTAAACCCCCCATGACCCCCCCCCGGGCCCCCCGCTACAATAATCGATGCATGAAGGGGGCCTCTGCCCCCGTCTAGCCCCTCGGTTAACTATGTGGGCTAGTCGTGGAAAGAATATAACAAAACCCAACATTCTCTCACTTGTTGTTTTCTTTCCACAGGGGGCCATAAGAGAGCTTAGTCATTTTTCTAGCCCTAAAACACCCATTGTCTCTCTACACTAAGAGAACTTCTTAGAGCTCACAGATTTTGTCAATGCATCTGCAATATTCTTTAAAGTGTCCATTTTTACCAGCAACACCTTTTTTTCTTTTATCATATCCCTCACAAAGTGATACTGAACATCAATGTTCTTTGTCTTTGAGTGATATACGGGGTTCTTTGCCAAGAAAACTGCACTTTGGCAGTCATAGAATATCCTTATAGCTCCTTGTACTAATCCCATACTTGAACACAATCTCTACAACCAAACTGCTTCCTTGCTCGCATGAGTGGTTGCCATTTATTTTGCCTCTGTAGTTGATAGTTCCACTATAGATTGCTTTTTACTCATCCAACTGACTGCACCTCCAAATAGTTAAACACATACCCACTTGTAGATCTTCTCTGATCCAGATCTCCAGCCCAATTCATGAGCCCTGAATTGGGTAACTTATTGGGCGCATTTTGCCTAATTGTCCTTGTTCAATCCTCCATTTTTCATAGATTATGCATGTTTTTTAGTATTTTTATGTTGTTTTAACAAATAAGGGTGGTCACTCTACTAGGGAGGCTAATACGTGGTTATTTCAAGTTTTTTGGACAAGTTTTGGAGAAAAATCAAGCAATCATGGGATAGGTGACAGCCAAGCTTGAGGTGAGGATTCATAGGGGGGGTTGTCTCTGGCATTAAATGACCCTTCCTCAAAATCTCCACCCTCAACTCCGAGCTCAACAGGCCACCAAAACGAATCTTAAAGGCAGCCAAGCAGCTTTGGGAAGAGTGATTGTTTACTAGCAGTTGGAATAGCCAAGTCCCTTGAATTTAGGAGGGCTGCTAGGGCCCTCGTATTGTATAAATAAGAAGGCCTCAGCCTTCGTAGTTTACTTTTGGAACTGTTGTAATTTTGCACTAGAGTGTTGTCATTTTCCCAGCTCGTTTTCTTGTAGCTACTGCTATATAACTTTCTTGTGATGATTATTTTTGGATAATGAGAAGCAGTTCTATTTGGCATCAGCTCTGAGTTTTTTATAGGAGCTTGTAGCTCTTGGGGTTGGGCCCAACCTAAGAGCCAAGGCCTCCTCCATGTATTGTTATTTGTTTTTGTGTCTTTGCAAAATAATTTCTGTTTAGTAGATTAACAACTTGTTGATTACATAGGTCATGGTTAATGATCAGATAGGATTTTGCATGCCCAGATTTAGTTGATAGATTAGTAACAGGGAATATCCCCAGAAAAAGGCCATCAAGCACCTCTAATCTCACCTCTCCCTTAGTGGGATCGTGAGCTGGGACAAAGGTGACATTGCTGCCAACAAAAACGTTGTTTTGCTTTGTCATGCAATTCTTAGTGTTGGAATCCTCATTTGCAGATGCTAATATTAGTAGTGTTTAAATTCTTCAGTTGATGATCGCTTAGTTGCATAGTTATTTCACGCATTTCATTTCGAATAAACTTCTGTTCATTTCCTTTTGCTGTTACTTAGGTCAGAATAGAGTGAAGTAACTAGGTCATAGGTTTTATAAGTGTTTGTTTGTTCAGTTTCAAAAACCACTTGCAGAGTACCTGTTATCCTTCCTTACCTACACATACTCCATCCAACCTACCTGCTTCATCCTTCACTTAGAAACCCTACCTTACATTTTCCTCTTTCGCTTACTTTTCCATTATTCTCATCTTCTTGTGTAACATTGTTTCATCCCTCCTTGAACAAATCTAACCATCTGCGCAACTCCGCAACTCCATCCTCCAAGTCTTGAACTCCCCTACACCCCTATTTCACCTCCATACTCATTCCTCCATCTTTTTCCCTCCATCTATGCTCCAAAATCCCATTTCTGAACATCCTATAGAAAATCACAGACATCCTATAGAAATTCTAGACATCTTGTAGAACCCCTGCAGACTTCCTGTAGAAGCTCACAAAAGTGGTTTCTTGAAGGCCAAACTCTATGAATCTCTCAAGAAGGGTTCTAGGGACCCCTTAGGCCCTCTCTGAACCTTCCCTACCTCTTCCAATCATTTCCCCTCACCAATCCACCTCTGCACAGTCAAAAACAGTGAAAGCCCATGTATGATAATTCTGACAACTTATTTAAAAATACAAAAAGATGGTTCTTTCAAATTCTGTTGTCGACATAGCTTAGATACATGCATTTCATCTTCCTAGAAGTCAATGGCATCTCTCCCAGTAACTTGCATCCTCTTTCTTGCATCAGTAGAGCTAGCTGGTAAAATTAGGGTTGCTAGGGTTTGTGTTTGCTTTCAGCTTTCAGTTTCCTTCTGCAGATAGATTAGCTTCCTTCGAGTTATCTTCCATCCATCAGTTAATCAGCCTCTTCTTAGAGCTCATAGAAGTTGGCTTGAGCCCCTAGCAGACTTGTTCCAGCTGACCAAGTGTCAACTGCGGCAAGAGCTAGTACTTGTGCATACAACACCGTCGCTTCCAAGTTTGTTACGAACTACTGGGTTGATAAAATTAAAGAAGGGAGTCCCAAGAGTTGCAGCATTGTTGCTGCAATACTGGAGCTCACCACTCTTTTTGGCGCCGTTGCCGCGGAAGCGTTAGAGTATTTTTGATTGCTGCTTTTCTTTTATTTTCTTCTACAACCTTCTACCAAGTAGTTTATTTCATTTCCATTCTGCAATTTCATTTCCGCAAAAGTAGACTAGACATTTCCTGCTTTCCTAAACTAGCATTTAAACTCTGCAATTTCAATTTCGCAAGCATAGGCTAACATTTCATTCCTGCAATTTCAATTCAGCAAAATAGATTAGTTCTTTCCTTCTTTCATTTCAATTCCACATTTTCATTTTAGCAAGATAGATTTTAGATAGTTGCAATTTAGTCTACTTTCAATTTTGCAGGTAGAAGAAAAAAAAAAAACAAAAGCAACCAAAAATCTTTCATTTCATGCCTTGTAGGAATAGAGACAATACCGGAAACTTCTTACCCAACACCCCCACCACATCACAGAGTCACCCTTCTCTCTTCTTTGGTGGCTGTGATCCAAAAGAACCTATAGGTGAACCTCCTAAGATATACGAAGATCCTATAACAGAAGAAGAGCAAGAGAAAATCCCTCTTGATACCATGGCTGAACACAGAAATGGTATGGGAGATAATGAGATAATAGAAGGTGCTTTTCCCATCCGAGAGACCAATGGGAATATGAAAATGAAAAACATAAGTCCCTCAGCCTTACCTCACTTCCATGGATTGACCATTGAAGACCCTGATACCTTCCTATTTGAGTTTCTTGTCCTTTGTCAAACTTATGACTATGCTGAGGATGAGAAAAAGTTGAAACTCCTTCCTTCTACCCTCAAGGATGCAGCACTCTGCTGGTTCATGGGGTTACCTGGAAGCAGTATCACTACTTGGGCTCAGATGCAACAAGCCTTTAACAACAAATAATGAGACTACTGTAGGTCAAAGGAAACAGAGGGAGAAACCTTTCGGATGACCATGGGAAATGATGAGTCTTTAGAAGACTACGAGAAGAGGTTCCACCTTAGTTATAAACGGGCCAGGGGAACACTTGACCCTGAATCTCTAAAGCTGGTTCTGCTTCGAGGAGTCCCTGAAGACCTGCTAGATACCCTTCACTTGCTAGCTGGAGGAGACATCTATCAACTACCCTATGAGGACATAAAGACTGTGTTTAGAAACCATTCTAGGGCAGTGAGGAAAAGAGGAAGGGGGAATCCACTTTCAGCTAGTACCACCTTCTCCAAGCATGAGTTTGCTAATCAGATGGAAGACCTCAAAAGTGAGATGAGATAGACCATTGCCATGCAACTTGATACCTTTCGAATTCAACAAAAGAAAGAGGAAGCTGAGAGGGCTTTGGCCATTTTTTGTCCTAGATGTACGAGGAAGCATCCTAAGAACGAGTGTCCATTGCACTCAGTAGAGGTGTGTTTTGTTTGTGAGGAAGACTACTCGACCAACCAATGCCCAACCTTGTCCGGATTTAAAGCTATGTCCCTGGGGACTGAAGCAACTACTGAACCTCTCTACTTCCTCAACCAAAGGAAGCCACATGGGCCCAGACCTTACCAGAAGTGGATGCAAGGGACATCCCAAGCTTATTATAGCCCCAACCAATCTGCTCATATACCTTCTTGGGCCCCCCTTCTCATCCTTCCTGGTCCACACCTTCTCCATGGTCTTATCCATCTCAATACCATACTCAACCTGCTGCTCATTCGTTTCACTCTCATGTCCAGCCACAACCTCAGTGGAATGCACCTCAACCAGGGTGGAGGCCCCAATACAACTCTCCTCGTACCATTCTGCCTCCACCATCGACTCAACCACAACCATTATCTCCTGTTCCTCCAAGAAAACCCTAGATGCCTGCTCAACTGAACCCGAACCCCAACAATAGACAAGCCCAACAGGTATATACTAGGGAAACAACATGCCCTACCTATGCTGTGGAGATCCAGGAGATCAAACTGCGATCTGGGAGGGTCCTTACAGAATGCCAATGTCCTCCCCTAGAGGAGGAGGAAGAGATACAAGGAAGTGAATCCAAAGCCATTCCACCTCTTCCTGAGCGACTAACAGTAACCATGCAACCAAACCTCGAGGAGACTGAACTTCTGGGAGAACTCAAGCAGTTGTGTGTGAAAATACCACTTCTCCAGGCCATAAAAGATGTACCAATATACAACACATTGATCAAGGAGAAGTGTTTCAGGCACCCAAGCAGGTGCAAGAGAGATGCCCCGACTATCAATGTCATAGGACAACCGTCCGATCTGATGTTGGGGCAAGTAATCTGTCCAAAATATTTGGACCCTAGGAGTCCTGTAGTTGATGTCCACATCAATGGCACCATAATCCCCCATACCTTGATTAATCTAGGGGCTACCCTTAATGTGATGACCAGAGACACTATGCTTAAACTCAACCTTCAGAGTTCCCTAAGGTAGACCTCGACAGTACTATAGTTAGCAGACCGTTCCACCGTGACTGCTGAAGGGATTGTGGAAGATGTCCTGGTCTCTGTTGACTCTTAGGAGTACCCTGCTGACTTCTTGGTCCTTTAGTCAAATGCTAAACGTACTGGATATCCCCTCATCTTGGGAAGGCCTTGGTTAGCTACTGCAGATGCTTACATCAATTGTCGAGCTGGGAGCATGACCATCAAGAATGAGCCTATGTCTAAGCAACTAGTCCTTTATCCTCCTACCCAACCACTGCTAGAACATGACTTACCACTCTGGTTGGAAGAGGGAGATGAGGACGAGGTCTACTTTGCACCTTTGTGCACCACAGAAGCCACTAGAGGAGGCCCTCAAACAGAGGATGACTTGATTAAGAATTTGATTCAAAATCCACCTCCTAGTGCACTGTCATTAGAAGAGTTGGTGGAAGATACCCAAGCTAGTGCTCTAGTTGACCTCTGTGTAAATGATCAGACCTCTCCTAGAGTTAAAGAGTGGAATTTGTCCCTGAAAGAACCTTAAAGATTAGCTCCTCCTTATCTCCCTCCTAGGAGAAGGAGTTGTGTAGTTTGTTGAACTGCCATTTGGAGGCTTTTGCCTGGAGTTATAAGGAAATGAAATGAGTCCATCCTTCAGTATGTATCCATCATATTTACATTAAAGAGTATTGAAAACCAGTCAGGCAACCTCAGAGGAGAATGAATCAGCCCTTAAAGACATTGTCAAAGAGGAATTGCAAAAATTATTGGATGCAGGATTCATCTACCCGATCTTCGATAGTGAGTGGGTTTCACCTCTAGTGCTTGTGCCCAAGAAGAATGGGAAGTGGAGAATCTGTGTAGATTACCAGGAACTTAACAAGGCCACCAAAAAATACCATTTCCCTTTGCCTGTCATAGATCAAGTGTTGGATGGACTAGCAGGGAAGAATTTCTTTTCATTCCTAGATGGGTTTAGCGGGTATAATCAGATCCAAATCAGCCCGGAAGACCAAGATAAGACCACCTTCACTTGTCCATGGGGTACCTTCGCCTATCGAGTCTTTCCCTTTGGGATATGCAACACTCCTACCACTTTCCAGAGAGCAGTATTGAGTATATTTGCTAAGCTGGTTCATGATTCGGCGGAAATCTATATGGATGACTTTACTCCTTATGAGTCTAACTTCCAAGAAGCCTTGTCCAACCTAGGAAAAGTTTTAAGCAAGTGCATTGAGATGAACCTGTCCCTTGGTCCTGAAAAATGTGAATTCCTAATGACTGAAGGGACCGTGCTAGGTCATACCATTTCTCAGCAAGGATTGCAGGTGGATCCTAAAAAAATTTCTATCATTCAGAAGGTTCGACCTCCTCAAAAGGTGAAAGATGTTCGGAGTTTTCTAGGCTTGACACGATATTATAGAAGATTCATCAAAGATTTCCGTAAGCTAGCCTTGCCATTATTTAGCCTCTTAGGAAAATATGTTGAATTTAAATGGACTAATGACTGCCAAGGGGCTCTAGATGAGTTGAAAGGTAAGTTGGTATCCGCCCCGATCTTGAGAGGTCCAAACTGGGCCCTACCTTTCCACATCCACACCGATGCCTTGAACAAAGCCATAGGAGAAGCCTTAGGAAAAGTTGAGAAATTGCCATATGCCATATACTTTGTTAGCAAAAACCTGTCCAAGCCATAGATGAACTATACGGTAACCGAGAAAGAGTTCCTGGTCGTAGTCCATTCCTTAAACAAGTTCAGACACTACATCACTGGTTATCAAACATTTGTACACACTGATCATGCTGCGATTAGATATTTAATGAATAAACCTGATGTGAATGCTCATATCATTAGATGGTTACTTTTGTTGCAACAATTTGATTTGACAATTGTTGACAAGACAGGTAAGGAAAATGTTGTTGTTGACTTCCTATCTAGATTGGATTTGCCTGCAGGCGAGGAAGGGACAATGGATGACCAGATGCTGGATGAACACTTGCTTGCTATCTCAGTAGTCTCTCCATGGTTTGCTGATATAGCAAACTACTTGGTCTCAGCACAGTTCCCTCCGCATCTGTCCTCAAAGGAGAAGAGTAGAATTGTGAGGAAGAGTGCCCCATTCACTTGGATCGGTGGCAACCTGTTTAAACTCGGCCTAGATCAAATCTTGAGGTGTTGTGTTAGGGAAGAGGAAGTATTTGACATCCTCGTAACCTTTCAGGATGGGCCATGTGGAGGCCAATTTGCAGCAAAAAGGACCGCCTTCAAAATTCTACAGGCTGGCTACTATTGGCCTACTCTTCATCAAGATGTCAGAAGATACATCAGCCAGTGTGACGGATGTCAGAGAATGGGGAAACCTACTCCAAGGGATAAAATTCCCCTCCAACCTCAAGTGACTTTAGAGCCATTTGAGAAGTGGGGCATGGATTTCGTGGGACCTATCAACCCTCCTTCAAAGCAAAGTTCTTACATCATTATGTGTACCGACTACCTAACCAAGTGGGTAGAAACAAAGGCAATCAAGGTAGCGACAAAAGAGAAAGTGGCTGAGTTCCTAAGGGAAAACATCTTCTACAAGTTTGGCTACCCAAGAGAGTTGGTCACTGATCAAGGAAGCTAGTTCACCTCCAACCTGATTGAAGATTTGCTCGCCCATCACAAGATCAAGCACAGGACTTCCACCCCATATCATCCCCAAGAAAATGGACAGGTGGAAGTCACTAATAGAGCATTGGAAGGGATTTTGACTAAGGTGGTGAGCAGTAGCAGAAAGGATTGGGCATATCACTTGGTTGAGGCCACCTAGGCCTACAACACCACTTGGAAAACTACAACCGGTTTCCCAGCTTATGAGCTAGTCTACAGGAAGAAAACTTTGATGTCCATAGAGTTTGAGTATAACACATTGAGGGTGGCAGCTCAGCTGAACCTAGATCTCAGCCATGCTCAACGTGAAAGATTACTGCAGGTGAATGGATTAGATGAACAAATATTGCAGGCCATCCTCCACTGAGAATTAGTTCAACTTCAGAGGAAGATATGGCATGAACGACACCTTAATGAAAACAATTCTAGCCGGAATATTGGGCACTGCTGTATGACTCAAGATACAAGAATTTCATAGGAAATCTGAGTTCAAGATGGCTAGGACCATATGCAGTGGAGAAGTCTAATGAGAATGGCTCAGTCCTTATCTGGACCATTGATGAAGAAGCCATCCCCATGCTTGTCAATGGGCATCGGTTGAAGATCTACAGGAAACCTCTTTCAAGGCAGGAGTTCATTGAAAATTTGGAAAAATCAGTTTTGGTAGTGGAGCAGGGCTCTGCCCCTATTCCACCCACACTTTGATCATCAAGAAAATAAAAAATTAAACAAAAAAAAAGATCCTTGGGTGAAAACCTTTCTGAGGCACCCAGGGTAGACAGTGAGGGTGAAAACCTCATGGAGGCACCCCAGCTGTCCCTAGAGAAATAAAAAATGTCGAATAAAAAGATCCTTGGGTGAAAACCTCTTTGAGGCACCCAGGGTAGACAATGAGGATGAAATTGCTCGGCCGAGAACTCATGACAAACTACTGCCATTTACACTTGCAACCATTTTTAGCAAAGTACGCATCGTCCTCCTCTGCAGTTTGTTAGACGGAGCTTCTCAACATGTTTCAAAATCCTCCCGTGTTACAGGCTTGTTTAGAAGCACTGTGACGTCCTCCAGTACCCGACAAATCTCTCTATAGGAAGGAGCTATACAGGAAACACAACATAGCCTCCTAGAGCAGAGAAACCTTGACTGCCTGCATCGAAATTGGAGTTTCGAAGAGAGGTAGGCTCAAAAACACCATTCCCATGCATGATACTTCGAAAGGTGGTGAATTAAACTATCTGGAGTAGGAGAATTAGAAGCAAGTCTGCTTGTGGGTCAAGAACAGTAGTTTTCCTGTGTGATACATGGAATTTTTCAATTGGTCGTGCGTCAAATTCTCCTCCATGGTTCCTTTTAAGAAATTGTTCCTATAAAAACGATAAACCGCTATGAGGGATAACCTGTGCATGAAGAATGTGACTTTTACGTGGTTGAATGCATGCTGGGGACGAAAATTAAGCTCTGCACTCTGTTTGTGGGAGTCTAATTCCCTTTTGACAATCGAGTTTTGGGCCAACAACATTATAACCAGGGAATTGGTGCAAAGTGAAATATAAACACCTGAGGGACATTGTGTTCAAAGTTCAGGGGAAGAAACCATAAACAGAATACCCCTTTCTGATCAAAGCACAAGTCAAAATAGAGTACTCTCACCATGCCAGGAAGGTTTATCAAGAAGGAACCCTTGGATTCCAGAAAATTGCGTGAACACCCCGTAGAAGTGGACCTCTTCACCCATGCCAACTGGATGGCATTTTGTGACAAAATTCAGGGACATGACGATGCAATAACGGAATAATTATTTCTGTCTCTGCAACCTAAATCAAATACACTGGCCACTGTGAATTTCAGAGGGTTGACCTTAAAGCTAACCCTTGAATTCATTAGCCGAGTCACTGACCTGCCATTGGGGATACCCTGGAGCAAAGAGGAGAGAGGACTAGGCCAAAAAGCTAAGAAATTCTTCCTACCAGAGGAACAGTTTGCATAAGATAAGAATGGGGTAAGGAGGGCCAGTTTACATCCTCTATGGAGTGAAGCTAGTCTCAAAATTATGAAATACATTACCTGTGAGGGGCGGTTCAGTATTTTTTACGGCTATCATTTCCGGCTGCTAAAAGAACTAAGACATGGGTTGGATCTACCCCCAGAGCAGAAGTTAAGCATCCCCTATTTTCTCTTGCAATCATTGATTGAATGTGGCACAAAACTGAAGGAAGGGACACCATATCAGCTAGCCCATCATGGGCTCATCAAGCTTTTGGTAGAGGATGGCCTACATACCTACACTGCCCCCCTCTCCTGGGAAAGTTTCTGCAATATGTCCAAAGATGATGATATAAGAATTCTGGCAGAGGAACTCACCTCATCTAGTAGTGAAGAAGGGAAACACCTTGAAGCTGAAAACAAAGCCAAGGGTAAGGGAACCCAAGAAAGAGCACCACAAAAATAACAAGAAGAGAAACAAGAGAAAGGCCAAGCTACCAAGCCCAAAACTGTGGGTGGAATAAAGGCACAAACACCAAGGGAGAAACAATTGCAAATTAGGGCAGAGAGGAGTGAAAAAGTCCAAGAAAGTAAGGGCACACCCAAGGCAACCACAGCAAAATTGAAAGATAAGACACCCCCAGCCAGGCAGGCCAAATTAGTGAAAACCATTTCTATAGGAAGCTAGAAAACCATTTCTACAGGAAGCCAGAAAACAGTCAGCACAGGACTTTCTACAGGAAGTATGAAGGTAGAGAAGAAAAAGGAGAAATCACCCAGAATCTTGGTCAGGGAGGCAACAACAGTGCTCACTAACTTAAGCACAACCCCAAATCAAAAAGGGAAGATAAAAAGGGAGCCTTCTATGTATTTTAAGGCAAGAAGCAGCACGAGGATAAAGACTGGTAGACCCCAACCACGGTCAAAAGAACCAATCCCGATTGTAGACACCCCATCTACACGAAAGGAGAGGTCTCCCTCAAATGCATCCATCACTTATGAACGAGGAAGCTCGAAGACATCCACCTGGAGAGAAAGAATGAAAATGTTAGACACAAAGGCCTCTCTACAAGATGCTAAGACAATTCTACATGATACATTGGCTAGGCTACATGAGACTGAAGAGTTGGAAGAGAAGGCATCTACATCATTCCAGTAGGAGGAAAAGACTAAGAAAATTGAGGAACCAAGCCCGCAACCCACCCTGGGCTCTTACTACAACTTCCTAGAGGCGGGAAGGATAATTCCCCAAAAATTTGTAGTGCCACTCTTCTTTGCACTAGAGAGAGAGAGAGTGAGGACCCACACTTGGTTGAAAATTGTCAAGTCCAAGGGTGTGGCAGATATAGGTCCTTTGGAGGAACAACTCAAAGAGGCAAGGAAAGAATTGGCTTTGGTATGGCATAAAGGAAATAGCCAGTGGGCCAAGCTCCGGGAAGAAAATGAGCTACTCAAACAGAAGCTAGGGTTACAGGGACACCTGATGGAGGATAGGCCCCACACCTTGGGTGGACAATAGCAACAGGAGGATCCCACAACAACCAATGAAACACCTGATGGACAACAAAGAAGGGAAGGGATGTAGGCTAAAATTGAGACACTGAATTAACAACTACAGGAAAAAGAATTGCAAGCAGGCCTAGAGATACAGTCTTTGAAACATCAGGTACAAGAAAAGGAGGCCCAACTAGCCTACATGGTTAGTTGGGTGATGGAAGCTCTGTAGTGTAGGTAGTTGGCCAAATACTATGCCCTATACCTCAAGGATTAGTGGTTGCAGTTTCAGATCAACACTTTGGCATAGAGAGGTATCACTCCATTTCAAAACTACTCTCAATTCATGGCTCTATGTGACAGCAGTTCATCCGAAGACAAGGCCATGGTATCAGAGTTTTACCTACACAACTTAGCCCTTCCTAACATGAACTTGTGGGACCCTAACACTGCGGTAGGGGATGTACAACTTATGGCCATGGCCTCTTGGCTAAATCATGAAGAAAAGAGAGTAGCAAAGGTCCAAAACATTATGAACAGAGAGCTACATGAGCCATTATTGATTAGAGCAAAACTAGAGGATCCTTTAGCATTGATATCCACCCACCAGCACTTGGCCAATGACCCTTAGGCCCTACCAGATTACTTGGGATGAAAAGCCCAAGCCATAACCCATTTTGAGGACATGTAGAGACTACTGGGAGATAACTGTGTTCATGCTTGCTCCCGAAGGTGGAATTCATTGTCCCACAACCTAAAGATTAGAGAATACCACACCCCCACAAGGATGAGGGAGGCCTTGGCAAGAGTGCGTCTCTACAAACAGTCCATGTAGAATCTTCAGGCCATCTGGATCGGCCTCAAATTCATTCCTCCCTTGCTTTTGGGGTTGTTAGAGGGAGTCAGAGAAGAGGAGCAACACAAGTAGTGGGAAGAAGTGGAAAGCAAAGTAGGATTTCATGACCATGAATATGATATCACTTTAGAGGCCTGGGATGTGAGGGAGGCGGTCAAGGCTATCCAGGACGATGAGTTGGACTAGTTGATCAGAAGATGAGCAACCCATTTAGTAGGGGGGTGATGATGAGCCCCGAATTGGGTAACTTATTGGGCTCATTTTGCCTAATTGTCCTTGTTCAATCCTCCATTTTTCATAGGTTATGCATGTTTTTTTAGTATTTTTATGTTGTTTGAACGAATAAGGGTGGTCACTCTACTAGGGAGGATAATACGTGGTTATTTCAGGTTTTTTGGACAAGTTTTGGAGCAAAACCAAGCAATCATGGGACAGGTGATAGCCACGCTTGAGGTGAGGATTCGTAGGGGGGTTGTCTCTGGCATTAAATGACCCTTCCTCGAAATATCCACCCTTACCTCCGAGCTCAACAGCCCACCAAAACGAATCTTAAAGGGAGCCAAGAAGCTTTGAGAAGAGTGACTATTTACTAGCAGTTGGAATAGCCAAGTCCCTTCAATTTAGGAGGGTTGCTAGGCCCTTCATAGTGTATAAATAAGAAGGTCTCAACCTTAGTAGTTTACTTTTGGAACTATTGTAATTTTGCACTAGAGTGCTGTCATTTTCCCAGCTCGTTTTCTTGTAGCTACTGTTGTATAAATTTCTTATGATGATTATTTTTGGATAATGAGAAGTAGTTCTATTTGGCATCAGCTCTGAGTTTTTTATAGGAGCTTGTAGCTCTTGGGGTTGGGCCCAACCTAAGAGCCAAGGCCTCCTTCATGTATTGTTATTTGTTTTTGTGTCTTTGAAAAATAATTTCTGTTTAGTATATTAATAACTTGCTGATTACAGAGGTCATGGTTAATGATCAGATAGGCTTTTTCATGCTCAGATTTAGTTAATAGATTAGTAACAGGGAATATCTATAGAAAAAGGCCATCAAGCACCTCTGATTCCACCTCTCCCTCAGTGGGATCGTGAGCTGCGACAAAGGTGACATTGCTGCCAACAAAAACGTTGTTTTCCTTTGTCATGCAATTCTTAGTGTTGGAATCCTCATTTGGAGATGCTGATATTAGTAGTGTTTAAATTCTTCAATTTATGATCACTTATTTGCATAGTTATTTAATGCATTTCATTTCTAATAAACTTCTATTCATTTCCTTTTGCTGTTACTTCGGTCAGCATAGAGTGAAGTAACTAGGTCATAGGTTTTATAAGTGTTTGTTTGTTCAGTTTGAAAAACCACTTGCAGAGTACCTATTATCCTTCCTTACTTGCACATACTCCATCCAACCTACCTGCTTCATCCTTCACTTAGAACCCCTACCTTACATTTTCCTGTGCAACATCGTTTCATCCCTCCTTGAACAAATCTAACCATCTGCGCTACTCCTCAACTCCATCCTCCAAGTCTTGAACTCCCCTACACCCCTATTTCACCTCCATACTCATTCCTCCACCTTTTTCCCTCCATCCATCCTCCAAAATCCCATTTCTGAACATCCTGTAGAAAATCACAGACATCCTGTAGAAATTCTAGACATCTTGTAAAACCCCTGCAAACTTCCTGTAGAAGCTCACAAAAGCGGTTTCTTGAAGGCCAAACTCTATGAAACTCTTAGGAAGGGAAATAGGGACCCCTTAGGCCCTCTCTAAACCTTCCCTACCTCTTCCAAGCATTTCCCCTCGCCAATCCACCTCTGCACAGTCAAAAATAGTGAAAGCCCATGCATGATAATTCTGACAACTTATTCAAAAATACAAAAAGATGTTTCTTTCAGATTCTGCTGTAGACATAACTTAGATACATGCATTTCATCTTCCTAGAAGTAAATGGAATCTCTCCCAGTAACTTGCATCCTCTTTCTTGCATCAGTAGAGCTAGCTGGTAAAATTAGGGTTTGCTAGGGTTTGTGTTTGCTTTCAGCTTTTCAGTTTCCTTCTGCAGATAGATTAGCTTCCTTCGAGTTAGCTTCCATCCATCAGTTAATCAGCCTCTTCTCAGAGCTCATAGAAGTTGGCTTGAATTCCTAGCAGACTTTTACCAGCTGACCATGTGACAACTGCGACAAGAGCTAGTACTTGTGCATACAGCACCATCGCTTCCAAGTTTGTTACGAACTACCAGGTTGATAAAAGCAAAGAAGGGAGTCCCAAGAGTTGCAGCATTGTTGCTGCAATACTAGAGCTCACCATCAGTCTGCATCTACAAAGCCACTAATATCCAACACTCTCTCCAATCCTTATATTTCTTGGTAGCAGAAACCATAATCACTAGTGCCACGGAAATAGATGAAAACCCATTTCAATGCTATCCAGTGCTCCTTCCCTAGTTTTGAGATAAACCTGGTCAATACTCCAATTGCATGTACAATGTCTAGTCTATTACAGACCATTGCATACATTAGGCTACCAATTGCACTTGCATATGGAACACGGGACATGTCCTCTTCCTCTTCTTGTGTCTTGGGACACTGTTCAGTAAATAACCTCACACCTACAAGAATAGGAACCTTCACCGGTTTACTATCCTGCATATAAAACCTCTGCAGTATTGTCTCGACATACTTCCTCTGGTTCAACTAGAGCTTCCTCTTTGCCCGATCTCTTTTAATTTCCATGCCAAAAATATAGTTTACAACACCAAGATCTTTCATGTTGAATTTGGAGGACAATTGGGTATTCAAATCCTAAATAATTTCTTTGTCATTTCCAACCAGCAACATATAATCCACATACAAGACCAGATAAATAACATGGACACCAATTAATTTAAAATACACACAGTGATCAGCTTTGCTCTAGTGAAGCCAACTCCCCATATAAATGTATCAAATTTCTGATACCACATCCTTGGTCATTGTTTCAACCCATACAGAGACTTCTTTAACTTGTATACCAGTTATTTCTTACCCTTCACCGCAAAGCCTTCAGGTTGCTTCATGTATATTTCCTCTTCCAGATCCCCATGAAGAAACGTTGTCTTCACATCCATCTGTTCTACCTCAAAATCAAAAGCAGCAACAACAGATAAAAGTGATCCAATAGAAGTTACCTTGGCAACAAGAGAAAAAATATCACCAAAATCAATCCCTGGCGCCTGGGAATAACCTTTTGCTACCAACCGAGCTTTGCTTTTCTCCACCTTTCCTTCTGCATTTGTCTTCTTCTTAAACACCCATTTGCTACCAATGTGTTTCCTTCTAGCCAACAACTCCACCAGATCCCAAGCCTCATTTTTGTGCAAAGATGCCATTTCATCAACCATGGCCTCTTTCCATAGTTTTCCATCTTTTGAATCTACTGTTTCCTTCACATTTATAGGATCATCATCATTAATAGACAAAACAAAATTTGAATAGAAAGAAGATGGAATATACCTTTCTGGCTGCCTTCTTTCTCGAACTGATCTTCGCACACCCAGAGTTTGTGGCTCTTCATCTTCTGATTCCTCCTTTGGTGTAGAGTATGATTCTTCCTCATTTAGCTCAAACTCTATCTTCTCAGGTTCCTTTGGTTGGACTTCATGTTTAATAATGTCTTTGACCTCTGTGAACACCACATCTCGGCTATACACAACCTTTCTTGTTATTCAGTTCCAAAGATTATAAGCCTTTAAACAATCCTTATACCCAATAAAGATTTACTATCCAACTTGGTTCTTTTCTCCTTTGGAACATGTACATATGCATCACATCCAAATACACTTAGATATGAAAGAGAGGGTTTCTTACTAGTCAATACCTCTTGTGGAGTCTCATCCTCCAATGCTGATGAAGGTGACCTATTGACCAGGTAACATGCAGTATACACCACCTCTACCCGGAATTCTTGTCTTAACCTGAAACCATTGAGCATGCTTCTTTCCCTTTCCATGAGAGCCTTAAATTCTTTAAACCTGTCAAAGGCTTCAAATTTCTTCTTAAGGAAATATATCCATGTATTCCTTGAGAATTCATCTATAAATTATACATAGTACACAGACTTACCCAGTTATGGATCCTTCACAGGTCCAAACACATCACTGTTCACAAGTTCTAATATCTGTTTCGCCCTCTTATTAACAGAGGGGAAACTCACCCATTTCTACTTCCCATATACACGATTTTCATAGAAATCAAAATCTAGAGAGCTGTTACTCATACCTTCTACCATACCTTTAAGATGAAGTATTCGAAGGCCCTTCTCTCCAATATGTCCAAGCCTTTGATACCACAACATGGTCTTCTCTCCAGAGACCACTAGATTTTCTGCTCCACTTTCAGGAACCACAGAATTGTTGCACCCATCAATACTAGTGCTACCTTGCAACTTGTACAAAGTTCCAATTCGAACTCCCTGCATCAATACCAGTGCTCTGCAAACCATTTTGCAGGTATCCTTCTCGAACATTATTTTTACACTTGCATCATCTAGCTTGCTTAAAAACATTAGATTTCTGGCCAATGCAAGAATATGCAGAACACCCAAAAGTGTTCTAACTCTTCCACCTTGCAACTTCAACTTTATTTTTCCATGGCCAATAATTCTAGCCTTCCTATTATCTTCTAAGAAGACATCACTACCATTGTATTTCTCATACTTGTAGAACCACTCTCTATGGGGATTTAAGTGAAAGGATGCACCTAAGTCAATCAACCATGCCTCATGATCTACATGTGTACTTGAAGAAGCCAAGTACACATACCCACCTTCATTTAAGGTGGTTTTTGCCTCTGAAGAAGGAGCATCATTAGATCCCTTTCCTTTATTAGGAGCTTTAGAACTACAATCCCTTTTGTAGTGTCCTTCCTTTCCACATTTCGAGCACACCACCTTTATTAGTTTTCCTGGAGATTTAGATGTCCCTCTAGATCTAGATCCCCCACTCAATGAGTTATTTTTGTTTCTGTTCTAGGACTGTCCTCGTATAGACAAGGAATCACCATTCTGGCTCTCCATATTTTTCCATCTCATCTCCTCTGTCAGCAAGGCTAAGACTATTTCATCAAACTACAAGGAAGTTGCATTGCTACCTATTACAATAACTAAACTATCCCACGAATCTAGTAGAGAACACAACAAAATGATTCACTTATCTTCATCTAAAATTTTAATATCAACAAAGACAAATTAACTTACCACAATATTAAATGCATTCAGATGCTCTGTCACCGAGTCTCCATCTTTCATCCTCAGGTTATATAGCTTTTTCTGTAGGAACAGTTTATTCACCAGAGACTTAGATTGGTACAAAGTCCCTAACTTGTCCCGCAAAGCCTTCGTCGTAGCTTCCCCTGATACATTCAACAATACTGAATCTGAGACACAGAGTCGTATTATGCTCGTTCCCTTTTGATCCAACTTCTTCCATTTTTCATCGGACACTCCTGTTGGTTTAGTACCTGGATCTACTGTGATACACTTATTTTTATCCACCAACAAATCCTCCATCTTGAGTTTCCACAACTAAAAAATCTGACCATTAAATTTCTCAATCTCTATCTTTCCACTGCTCACCATCTTCTTTCACCACTGGAATCGATCTCACAAATCTCCCACCAAACAGAGTCTACCACAAGCCTGAGCGAAACCGCTCAGTAACAAAGCCGTCCCCTTGAAGCCAAAACAACTCTGATACCAAATGTAGGTTTTAACCGCATACAAAAATTACCTGCATATGAATTCTAAAACACATAAAATAAATAATGCGAGAGCATAACACATAAAACACATATACACAGAGATTTTCCCTATATTCCAAAATCGGGATTACCAACTTGATTTTTCATTATATTCCTTTCAATGTTATAATACATATTTATACATGCTGAAGCATCTAATACCATGGGCCAAAAACCATCACATCCAATACCATGGACCAAAAACCATTGCATCCAAACACATGTGCGAAATCATGCACAAAATCATAGGTGGGTTTGCCCAACCTATAAAGTGCGGTTACAGATACAACTCAAACCCCCTGTGACCCCCCTCAGTACACAATCGGCGCAATGAAGGGGGGCTTCGCCCCCCCTCGAGCCCCCTGGTTAACTACATGGACTAGTCGTGGATAGAATATAACACAACCCAACATTTGGTTTATTTTAAAACTGGGAGGATTTTAGTGCATAATCATTGTATAGGAATTTTGCGCATGAATAAATATTGCTTCTTTTAAAAAGATGTGCATGAATCTTGTCCATACAATGAATAAGAATGCATGCTTGTTTCTTGAAAATGTTATGTGCATTTAAGTACGGGTGACTGTGTTAAATGGAAAAAATACATGTTTTCATGCACAAAGGGTAGTTAATATGATAAAAAATATATGTTTTTCTGTGTATATAAGGCTAGATGAATTGTGTTAATTTGTTTTTTTAGGTGCATAAAAGGTTAATTTAACCTTGTTATTATTTCCTTGTTTTTTAATTTCTTGAAAATTAAGCACGAGAAGCTTGCATGTAGAAAGACAGAGAAACAAGGTTATGTTGATTTCCTTTTTCAAGAAGAATTATGTAATTGTTTACATGAAAATAATAGCTAGTGATAGTAGGACTATAGAGAAGGGAAAATGTGTTGAGTACACTAAACAAGGTCAATTATGATAAGCTCTTGCAAGCACATAGAATTTCCATGGTGTTATAAAGATATCTTCTTTGCATGGATAGAAGTTGAGCTATATTTTTGTAGAAAAACTATATGTTGTTACTTTTAAGCTATCATAACTATTATCTTAGTTTCTTTGGGAATAGGATGTATATGTGTGTAAGGATTATGTTAATATTGGTTTGGAAATAATATACATTTGGAAGTAGGAAACTACATGATGTTGTGTTAAGCCTACATTGGAAAATACCCTTTTTGAAAGTATATGCATTTACATGCATAGGAATAACATTCATTATGTTAACTTCCTTTACTTATTTGCATGCACCAAATATATATATATATATATATTTTTCTAAGTAAAAGTAATATATTAATATGTATAGAAATATACAAAGAGGACATGGCCTCAACCAAGGTATCGTAGAGTATCAACAAAAACTGGACTGCCCCAACATTGGGGAAACTAGTGCAGTAAGAGTAGAAACCTCAAAAATGTTAACACTTCTCAAGTCCAGACCCCACAAAGAAAACAGTAAGATGGTTCCTTGACAATTAGTCCAGATAGGAAGCTAAAACCCAAGCAACACTAGCAAAAAACAAAAATACCAGATAATGAACACCTGAGTAGTCACAACTGGCCTCGAACTATCATCAGGCAGCCCCTACCTATTCTGCATCCCTTGGTTTTCGCCCCTTGGATTCTGCCGATGCGATATTGCAATGCGATCTGATCGCAATCGCATATTGCTATAAGTGAAGGCCTTTCCCTTTGGTCTCCTCATTCTGTGATTTGCCATCGGGTTCATGCCATCGCATTGCACATGTGAAAGTGTGAAGAATCTGCCCCTTGGTTTCCACCAATGCGATATTGCGATGCGATCTGATCGCAATCACATATTGCTATAAGTTAAGGCCTTGCCCTTTGGTCTCCCCATTCTGCAATTTGCCGATATTGCGATGCAATCTGATTGCAATCGCATATTGCTGGTAATCAATCTGTGATCTGCGATTATTGTTGCATTGAAGAGAGCCAAAGTCTGAGGCATGTTGAAGCGTGCTGAGGCATGAACCGGAGCAGAGGACATGATATGATATCCGGAACCACTTAAAACAATGCCAATGAACCCTACCCTTCTCAAATGCAGAGATTTGTTGATCAGAAGCCAATTATCCGGCTTGTCCTGGGTAGGCAGGTGTCGCCCCATCTCGCCCCACCCCTGTCTCGTCATATTTAATGCCCTTCTATACACCCACATCCAGGACATGTACCAAACGCATTGGTTGAAGGAATAGTTACCTTTTAAAATTTTATGTAACTTGAATGCACAATATGTTAGCTTTCTTTAAAGGAATTTTTGGATAGTTGTAGTGATTTGTCTTGTACGAATGTGTGCTTGTGCAATAAGGGTCATAGTAATCTGTGGTTTTATTTTGACATGATTGATATTTTATTGCTTACAATTAATGCATGAGTAATGAGGTTAGAAGAAGCATGTTGTGATAATTTATTTACATCTCATGTATGCACATGAATAGATATTAAAATATCATTTTTAAAGACTAATTGCTGATTGATTAATACTCTATCTAATCATGTCACCAAATCTAGTTGAAGACAACAATGATAGGAAAGGACAGTGATTTGTGCCAAATATAAATTATCTTTAACATTATGGTATATAAGAACTAATGATCCATGTTGAGGAGTAAAAGTTACGGGATGGTCCACTGATGGAACAATCATGCCACAAGGATATAGAGAGTGGTTATTTGTGGGTAAATGGTTTCATGACAATTTTAAAAGCTTTTAGCTAGGTACATGGTATTTTAATGATATTTCATTGTAATATTTTATAATAATAGATAAGAGATGGACTCCCTTATAAGCCATTGAGTGAGGGGTGAACACCCTCAGGAGCATTTAATAATAAAATTAAACATTTGTTGTTTTTCACCCTATAGGGTTTCCAGGGTATATTGGTGTTCAATGATGTGATTGGCTAATGTGTTAGTTTGATGATGTTGATTCCTTGCCTAATGTGATGTTCATAATGTAAGTCACATGATTAATTAATATTGTTAATGGAATCATGAAATGGATGCAAGGTTCATAATGCAAGTTATGTTAATACACTACAACATTGTTTGTTAATGGTAACTATGCAAATTACTAGTCCTCTATTGGAAGTTACTCTATGTAATGATGAATATTATATCCAATGGTTATTGAGGAATGTATATTAGTAATTTGCATAGCTACGCGTGGATAACTTGTGTAAAGAATAAATTAACTCCATGCATTTTCATGCGAGGTTACCAGGGTATATTACATGAATCCATTTATGCTTTTGAAAACATATTTTGAACAAAAAAAAATTCACAATATTGCTTGAAATTGTATTGACACATTTCAAAGAAAAAGACTATTGAAAATTATTATTATTATTGTGTAATTTGATTGAGTCAAAAGACAAAACAAGAAGACAACATCTCCTCCACACTTGGCTAGAGAGCTCATAATAACTATTTCAAATTATAATGAAAACTATTTACAATTTAAAATGAACTCATAAAAAAATGCTAAACTTTAGCTAAATCATTTAAAAAAATGGCTTAGCCCACGAAATAACAATTTTCACTGTAATTGAGCGATACAATGTGATATTTTTTTGCTTAAAGTACATTTAAAAAACTTAAATTCAAGTTTTTATGAATCACTACTTGCTTAAAAGGCTATTTTTTCTATAAGTTATACTACCCCAACAAAATCTATTTTGGTAATTATTGATCATTTAAAAAAACAATTACAGTTTAATAGAGAATTGAAAAGTAATAAAAAATACTAAAATATTTTGGATGTTATTATTCATGGTTTAAAAGATTAAAACTATATTTTTATTATAAGTAATGGAAAGAGAAAAATAACATTATTAAAATAGAAAGATTTGTAAAATAAAATAAAATACATTTCAAAAGCTTAAACTCAAGTTTTTATGAATCTCTAATATCTTAGAAGGCTATTTTTTCTATAAGTTATACTACCCCAACAAAATCTATTTTGGTAATTATTGATCATTTAAAAAAACAATTACAGTTTAATAGAGAATTGAAAAGTAATAAAAAATACTAAAATATTTTGGATGTTATTATTCATGGTTTAAAAGATTAAAACTATATTTTTATTATAAGTAATGGAAAGAAAATAGAACATTATTAAAATAAAAAAATTAGTAAAATAAAATTAAAAAAAATAGTAAGTTACATATTGTGTTCTCTTGTAAGTTTAGATATTATTATCTTACAAAATTAATTTTTCTAGTACATCAACCATTATTAGTGTGCTTCATGAAAACTCATCCCAATCTATAACTTTAAGAAGTTTAATAACTAAAGCATAATTACAGTATCTACTGCATAATCACAATACAAAAAAATATGAGCAATCATTTAAGCTAGGAATCAAAAGAGGTAAAGGTATCAAATAGTTCACACTAGATCTTGGAGGGGTTGTAGTAGTAACGTGTGGAATATGATTCTAAATTTGAGTTAGATGAGTATCCATTCTCTTTGTATAGAACCATTGGTTTCTTTGTTCATGTTTCACATATGCAAGACTTGCAAATACATTGTTTCTTTTGGATTTCTTCTTAGTAAGGACCATGCCTAACATGGATTTCATCTGCTAGTAGAGAGATAAGGCTTGAAAATAATCGATTTTCCTTCCTCTACTATGGAAAAGGTAAGGAATCCACTACCCGGTTTCCTACATGAACTTTGAATCAAAGAAGGATTCCCTATCTCTTGCCGCCATAATGTTGAGATGTTGAATTTCACTAAGTGCTTCTAAGGGGACAACCAAATGCAAGTCCTGAGCAACCTCTTAGGCCTAATGTTGGGCTAAGTTGTGACCATGAGGGCCTCAGCCTCCACCCTGGCTGATTCTTATGCATTGGTGTTTCATATGGAAAATCTCATAATGCATTTGAGGTTAATCATAAATCAAACTAAGACAATATAATTGAGTGTGAGAATATGAAAAGCTAAGAGACTATGGTTAGAATGGGAGGGTAATTGCCAAAATAGGCTCATCATTGCTCAAGTGGAGTAAATATCAACAAGATCAGGTATAATTACACTAATACAAGTGATATATCATAAAAGAGGATGAGACATAGCCCTAACATTGGTAAAGGGACCTAATGCTACAACAATCTAAATTAGATAAAAATTGTATCCAAAAAGAATCTTAACTCAAAATCTTATGACAAGATTCATACACTAGACTTGCATTCCTCTAACAAAAGAAATAGGTTGTATCAAAATTATAAATACTATAGGGCTTAAAAATTACTTAACGATAAGTGGTCACCAAACATCGTGGGTAAGAGATGGTCACATATCTCTAGGTACGATATAATCTGAAAAAGTTTGAACTATGGAATTATGTTGTTTGTACATGACTTAATCTCCCCACATTCTTTCTTAACACAGAGTCACGAAGAACTAAATAAAAAATTTCCTCAACACAACTGGAAAAGAGCTTCCCTCTGCTCTTCTGGTCCACCAGTATCTCTCTCAAGGATTTTAGGTAGCCATAATTCCAAATAAACCTTAAAAAATAATCTCACTGAGGTCCCAAAACCACTGAGAAAGTAGGCGCAAAGAAGTTTTTTCCTTGCAAGGACGTTGCTAAGGTAGTCTTTTTGTGCCCCTCTCCACTAGAAATTTGTATTCGTCATGTGTAACAAGAGATAGTATCATCGCATGCACTTACATGAAAAGGGATGGACACACCACCCCCTCCATTTATTTCTCTCATTTCCTTGGGGTTGTGGGAAAAACACCCCAAAATATCATTCTCCTTAGACCACACCCCCATCGAAGAGACCTAGTCTCTATTCTCCACTTCACGTTGAGGATTAGATTTGTATTATTCTAAAATGATGTTTAGATCACTACAAAAGTCTAATTGAGAATTTAGAGGCCATCTTACATCAAAAAATATTCTCTCTAAAGACAACCCATATTGGCCAAAAATCTTGTAGCGTGACTAAGAGTCCTCTAAGTACGAGACGAGATGAAATAATTGAAGCATAGAAGCATCCACTGAATTAGAGAAATATGATTTATATGTCTCCATCTTCTTGAATTTTTTTCAATTGAAACACCTTCTATTAGTTTTTGGGTGGTTCTTACAACTAATTTCCAGTCTCCATCTACATGAAGTCTAGAGTATCCCATCGATAAGCCCACTTTGTGATCTTCCTCTAGTGCTAGGAATTCAACTTCATTATTACTAGCTATACCAAAGTCTCTTGCACATATCCATATAATATTATGCATTAAATATCTTATAAGGCCTCCCAATACTGCTAGACCAGGATTACCCTTTGAAGTTAGAAATTGAGCCTCACAATGATAATTTACATAATGTTATAAAGTATTGGGTTTTTTTAAAACCAAACTAGATCCATCTTAACTTTTGATCTACCAAGCATCGAGAGGGACCAAATCTCTTTTCACTTTAAAATATGTTTGTATATAAGGTATTTGATCTCTCTCAATACTTGGTAGGTCTAGAGTTAAGATGGATCCAGGCTAGTTTAATTTCCACCTTTAAATAAGGTATATTCCACATGAATACCATGAGGATATTTTTATTTTAACATTTTTGTTTTATTTTGACTGAATAATTTTTTTCCAAGTGATTATTATTATTTTTTTTTTAATTTCAGTTTCAATTTTTATGTAATTTGACAGAGTCAAAATGTTTATAGTACACGAAATTACAACATATCTTCCATAATGAAAAGATTTGTTATTATGAAAATGGAAACACTTTTTTATAAAATGTTTTCTTTTAATTGTTTGAAAGGTGCAATTTGTGAGGGAGAGGTGTACTTATTCATGTGATCAAAATAAAGTTCAAAGATAATAATTAAAAATATATTAAGAAAAAAAAATCAATATTGACTAAAATAATATATTTCACTATTGATTTTAAGTTTTACACATGTCTATTATGAAGTGAAAAAAATGAATTTCAAGAAATATTAACTAGAAACAATATTGATTTAAAACAAGATATTTCAATATCTACATAAATATTGTATATATAAAAAGAAACGAATATGTGTGTTTAGATAGTGGTAGTTAAAAGTATTATAGCCCATTATGAGTTGAGTTGGTTCAAATCCCTTTAGGTGCAAGCCATTTTTATAGTGAAACATTTGAAAAGTAATTACTTCCCTCTCATCCCAACTAACATGTGTTGAGTCGGTTCAAATCCCTTTAGGTGCAAGCCATTTTTAGAGTGCAAAATTTGAAAAAAAATTGCATCCCTCTCATCCTAACTAGCTTTTTGTAATGTTACCACTAAGTCATTGTGAATAATCTTCTTATTTACTTTTACTGCAACAACTTGGCAAATTGTAGGTTATGTGGAAGCCTAGTGGAAAAATTTAAATTTTTAATGTTTATTATGATTTTACTTAAATGTTGGTTATGTAAATCCATGGAATTCACTAGGAAAAGACACTAAATTAAAATGTTTTCACTTGCCAAATAGTTAGATGATAGTTACTCCCTTTCCCTAGAGATAAATTATCTAAATTAGGAAAGGAAGCCAATAAGCTATGAGATAAAAACTTGAGGAAACTAAGAGTGGAGAGAAAAGGAAACTAGTACCTTGAACAAAACATTACTAAGGGAAGGCAGGATGCTACTTGTTGTGGTATTATTGAGTTGGTTGGAAAGTGGAATCCCTAAGATAGACTTCTGAGCAAGTGCATTCTTTGGATAGTCTTGTTATAGTTTGAGATGCCTTATTACAGACCTGGTTCAGTCACTATTAACAGTTCGTTTAAAAGTGGAAAACTAACTTAGGGGAGAATTGGTAATGATTACTATTCTAATTGGTTGGGATAAGTGGTCTATCTTCTCTATGAATTCATTGGAATCCTACACTTAAAGATATAAGTATTTATATTTTTCTTGAATCTATATTTCTTTTGTAATTATTGTGGAATTATCATATTTTGTTAGGTTGTAGAATGAGAATTGAAAAGTTGGATAATAGTAGATAATGGTAATTCTTTTATGTAATGATAGTAATATAAATATTTTATGTAATGATTGTGGTGTTAATTATTTTATGGACATTAAATGAAATGGTGAGTTTTCTTTACAAATGGGAATCTATGGTTGGACAGAGTGGTTAGAGAAGGAACCAAAAGACATATTAATACTATACTAGGGATGAATAAATAGGATAATATCTTTTTGGGTATATTATTTGACGAAAAATGGTTAGCTCCAGTAAAATAACAAAAGTATACCCTCCGGACAATCCTGGTTCAAAATACATACATATATAATATGCTCCAAACAGTGATGGGTAGGTCTCGTAGAGACTAGGTTCGTCTCATTTACTGGAAAAATAATAATCATTCTATACTAAAAGGAAAGAGGAAGTAAATAAATGATAAATTGTAAATAGGGTCGTAGGCCAAGAACTATAAATTTAAATCTATATTGAGAACTAGAACTAATATACGCTAAAGAAAAATTGAAAGAGTCAATTCATCATTAGAACCTAAACATAGTATCAAGAAGATACATTTATATTAAAGTGAGTGCTCATTTTTCTTCCATCTTATAACATGAACGAACATATTATAATCACAACGAAGTTTCCTAAAAGAAAATTGTAATAATTGAAAGATACAACTGTTTAAAACAATAGAAAAACAAACATGCAATATGATATTCATAATTGAAATTGGAGGGTTCAAAACCCCATAACCCTTTCTCTACCAAAAAGTGTTATACAAGAAGAACTTTTTTTTATATGGGATAAAATTTTATATAGACATAAACCACGTATTAAAAAGGTACAAATGTCAATAGTGTGGAGATATAAATTTTACAGGACCAAATAGTAAAATTCATTACTTATCACCTTTTGGTCTCTTTAATTTCTTAGGAATTAAACAGTCGAGTGCCACATAAATTGTCAACCGAGGGAAGTCACATTATTTCAAAGGAAACTATGTACTATATGTACTCAATCTTAATAGCACTAAAATTTGTAGTACAAACAAATCACACCTAGTTTAAAGCTTCACTCTATGTTACAACAATTATACTCTATTGCAAATATCTAACAAGAGATGAAAAATTGAACAGAAAGAATAAATCTGCAAAGGAAAACAATGGCTATGCTGTAACAGAGGATCAGGACCCTATCCCCAGAGTGGGAACCTTCAGCACCTGCCTCTGTTTATCTAGTTTGCCAATTCACTCTGTAAACCTAATCATAGTGAGACACTCATGAAATAACATCAGTTCATTAAGAAAGAAACAGAGTTTTAGCAAAGGTAAAACAACATCTAGAAACAGTACTTGTTAACAAGGTATGAACAGAAATCACACTTAACACACTACAAAAATATAATGGGTGAATCTTGTGATGAAGGTGGGCCCTGTCCTTCTCACAAGATTCCCCAGGAAACAAGAACTAAAATGAGATGTTCAGAACAAAACTTTATTCATTCATCAATATACCATATTACATAAAAGATTCAGTCTTATTCCCTCAGCTAAAACCTCTTATTACAGTCTGTTCATTCCCCCTTCAAATGTAGATGTCTCCTCTTTATAAAGAGGAGACATCTATTACAAAAGATTTACATTATAGATTCTATTTCAACCCATTATACAAAAATAGGGAAATTAGTTTCCCGTCAACAGAATGTTGTTATAGTAATTTAGATTATGAACGTTACATCCAATGTAACAGCTTCCTCGGTGATCAATCGGGTTCCTCTGTTGTTGTCAAATTTAGTATGAAAATCTCAACTGTTTCAACTTCGAGATTTGCGTGTTGTTCTTGTTGTTTCAGCAACTCCAAAAGATATTCCCGCCAACTTCAGGCAGTTTCAGCAATGCGGGCTACTCATCATTCTTTAATCGTTCAACAACTAATCAACTTCAAAGGTTAATTATGAAGACATCATGATTATATGTTAAATAATTAAACAGATAGTGATGAGAAGAGTCACTGCATACCTTTGGAATAATTGAGTCAAAACACTAACAAGGACTTTCAAATATGGGTTGAAAAGGGTGATATTATAACAAAGTGTATAGTCAGAAAAGAGGCAATATGAGGTCCTAACATCCCCCCCAACTGAAAGGATTGCATGTCCCCATGCAACTTCTACTCTGAGTCTGACTCGGAATACTGGGATGTACAGTGAAAATTGCTTATGGAATAAGTATTTAAAGTGCTGTCAACCATGTCTCTGAAACCTTGGACATTCTGAACTCTTTTCCATGGTGCAAGCTCCTCCTTTTTGGACAACATGAACTGAGCCTTGTATTGTTGGCCTGGCAGCCATAGAAGAGGGAAGTGAAAGTGATAACCCAACTATTTTTCAGCACACGGTTGAATACATTTAGCATAGTTAGGTATTCATGAGATTTCTGCCTAAAGATTGAGAGGGTTAAAGGGATGGTACTCCCTTCTCTCCTTAGGGCAGTGTTCCCAAAATAGATTGTTTGCTTGTATGGCCAAAGTTCCATTAGTCTTGACAAAATGTTGGCAGTCCTCCAAGACTGCTGCCTGTAGTTTTCTGATATGGTCAGTCATTCCTGGCTCTCATAGAACCCGTTGATGTTCAACAATAAAAACAATGACATTCTGTGGCTCAGCTCAGATCTAGAGAAGGCAATTCTCTTCATTGTGTTGCTAACATGAAATCATTTTTCCAAGTAAGCTGATTAGCTAAGAAAGAAATGAAGGCTCTAATCTGAATATCACCAACGAGAGGAATTAAATTAAGCTTCCTATCTTCAGGCATGGCCTCATCATGAAGATAGAGGTCACATAACAAATTATGTTCACTATTTGATGCTTCTGCAAAAGTCTCAATAAACTGCTAAGGTGTAGACACCTCGTCGGGTCGTCAATCTCTGATCGCTTTCACTTGGAGGAATGCTAAGAATTCTCTCAAAAACACAGAATAATTAAAAGATGGTTTTCTAGTGGTGAGTAATCATTGAACCAGGTCAAAGATAAGAGACAGTCTAGTTTTTAGCTTTTTGTTTTCCTTGTGCTGTGCATGAGACTGTTCAAGGACTTCCCAATTTCTATATACATGATTCAACCATAATGGTTTATGTTGCTGAAATGCCTTTTCTTGTGACAGATCATACTCTCTCTTCCATGTATCCCTTAGTTCTTGAAAATTGGAGGTTTCAGTGAAAAAAGTTCTTACAAATGAAGGTTCATTCTGGGTACATATAGTCTTTAAAGACTTTGGTGCTGGTTTTCATCTGTAACAACTATGGTAGGCCAGGGTAGTTGTGGTTTTATTTCTTCCTCGGAGGTCCTTGAAGGATCTGCTGGTTCTTGTGTAACAGTAGGGCGTTCCTTTTTAACTATGACAGTAGAAAATACAGGAGTGGATCTAGGCAACAGGACTTCGATTATCTTATAACCAGCTCGAGAATAGATATCACCACATTCACTGCACATGTATTCATTGTGTCGATCCTTTTTCACTCTTCTCAGCTACTAATGCTACCTGAGCTAAAATATATAGATTTAGTTCTTTTTCATAGGCTTCCCTTGGCATCATTAACTCATGCTTATAAGCCTCAATCTCAGATTTCAAAAACTCGTTTTCTTCCTGAAGGGAGGTTAAAGTAACCGGGCCTTCTGTAGCAGTTACAAGTTCTAGTGGATGGGAGGATTGTTGTTCGGTGGCAAATTCATCATTTGCATCCTCAACAGGTGGTTCTTATGTAACATCTATTAGGTTAGTGGCTGGTTCTTGTGTAACAGCCACATCTAGGTCATCTATCATTTGTTTCTCAATAGGTGGTTCTTGTGTATCACCTGTTAAGTCAGTGGTCGGTTCTTGTGGAGCAGCCACATGCTGCACATCGTCTTGGGTGTCTACTATTGATAAATCAGCAGTTGGTTCTTGTGTAACAACTGCATCTTTGGAAAGAAATGATGTCACAAAATCTTGAACACTTTGCATTTCAGTACCTGAGGGTGAGGAAGGTAAGGATTCAGGTCCTAGCGGGGTATGTGGTTTTAGGATGATAGGTGGGGAATTTGGGGTGATGGTCTCAATTGTTGTATACGTCCTCGTTCATCTTCGAGGTAAGGAGGCAAGAAAAACAATGGTTTTTCTCTTACGAACATTTTTCCTTGTGGTAGGGGGATTATCAGTAATAACAACTTCCTTAATTGGAGCCCTCGTTCTTCTCTTTAGTGGGGGTGCAACCTTCTCTTTCCTTTTCCTTTTGAGCTTAATAATGGGGGTATTATCATCCGAATTATCACTGGGGATAAGGATGATGGGAGTGGATGATTCGGCTACATTAAGGGGTGGGGCTTGTTGAGGATTTTCAGTGTCCAATTGGGGTGTTTTGGCTGCTGGTTGCTAAATTTCAGCAGCTTCCTGGAGATTTTCTACTACCGGTTGAGGGATTTCAGCAACTTACTGGGGCGGGTTGTCAAAGGGAGGGGGCTTTCATAGGGAAAAGCCCCTCTAGATTAGGAGCTGAACTAAGCGATGGTGCATGAGGGAGAGGAGTGGGTGCCTTGCATTCACGGAATAGTGTGACATATTCTTTAGACAACCAAGCAGATAGTATGGCCTATTTACTAAACGACCATGTCTTAAATGATTCAATAACACAAGGTCGTGATGGTACACTACTTGGTAATGTCCTTCGCAGGTGAAGTAGTGCTTGACGAACTCTACAACCTTCGGCCATGGCAGTGGTAGTGAACGGAGTGCAACACCCCTGCCTTTTGGTTCGACCCGCTCCCCTAGTAGAAGAAAATCCTACTGTGCATTTAGAATGAGGTGTTTCCGACTGAACCAACGAATGACATTGGTTGGTAACCCTGAAACCTATGCTATATCCTCCTCTATTACTGGAATTCACACTCCTTGCATAGTAGAGTATCCTTCCTTCAAATTGCATGTGAATTCCAGAACTTGCTAAGAATCAAAATCCAGGAGCCTTCGAAAATAGTCCACCCATCCTACTTGTAGAAAAATTTGATATGCTTCCTAGTAAAGTTCCAATAGAGCTGTTGAGCTAGGTTCATGTCGAACAACATTTCCTCCCATAGTTACTGGTTCAGTAAAATGCAGAATACAGAGTCGAGTTACCGCAGCCAAAACAGAGTAAGATGTTGCAAATGAGGTTATGACACAATAAGATAGATACAGGGTGACGAGACACGACCATGAAAAAAAGACAGTAATTGGCATATCATGGAATGATTGCAATATTTTGGTATTCCCCCACAACTGTGGCTAAAATGATAAGTTTGAATGTACAGTGATTCCCACAATCATATCGGGATCTTCTCATTAACTACAGTTTAATATTTACACATAAACACGCATACCTTCACGTTTTACCTTTGATTGTTGTGCAGAAAATATAATCTTGTCGTTAATATATCACCAATGGTAATGAAAAAGGGTTTATAAAGTATGAGGGTATTTATACGAAAGGTTTCTATATTCACGGGAAGTGATAGTGAAGGAACATAATTATCATGATGAATGGTTGATTCCCTCAATGAAAAATGATATGTATCAATCGTTTTTGAGAGAAGTAATGCCTCAATCTCGGGAAAGTTGGGAAAGTTGATGCTTCTTAGGGGAGGATGGAAAAGATTGGTGTTTCATTAATGGAGAAAATGGGGAAAAATTGGTGTTTCAGCAACGGGAAAAATGGTGTTTCAGCAACGAAGAAAATGGGAAGATGTTGCTGAAGGGTAGTGAGAGGGAATGGTTATAATTTGAAGTGAAATGGAAATGTTTCCCAAGCTGAATTCTGATCCTTCTTGTATTGAAATTGCTCTTCTTAGCCAGCCTTCGAATCTAATATCTGTAAAATAGTTAATTGTAACATGGCAACCCTTGACAGGGATTATAAGTTAAGAAATCTAATCTACTAAAAATATATAAATAAAAAAACTAAGTGCAACTTGGGGTAACAGACTCCCCTAGAAAGACATAATTTGTATCTGTCATGCAAGTGGCCTTGAAATCCTCTTTAGAAATAGGTTGTTGATACAAACAGAGCCAATACCTATTCACTAACATTGGTGTTCTAGAATCATCAATTGTTAGGAGCTTGACTGTTCCATTTCGAAAAACAATATCTACTTCATAAGGTCCTAGCCACCTTGTTCTTAATTTTCCTTGAAAATTTTCAAAACGGGAGTCATACAAACGAGCCCAATTACCTTTTTGGAACTGCTTATGCTTAATGGTTTTATCATGCCACCTGGTTCTTTGCTGTTGTATCATAGTTGTTTGATGGATGGCATCCAACCTCTTTTCATCCAATTCCTGAAGCTGCTGCAACCTAGCTATCTGTGCATCAGTCAAGTCAAGGCTAACAATTAAAGCAATTCTTAAGGTTTTAATTTCAAATTCCACAGGAAAAACAACACTTTTACCATAAACTAATTCATAAGGTGAAAAAAATGTAGTGTTCCTCCAAGTAGTTTTGTAAGCCCATAAAGCTTCAGGCAACCTTTGAAACTAGTCCCTTCTATTCTCCTTTATCGTTTTTGTTAAAATGGCTTCTATGACTTTATTCATACTTTCCACCTGCCCATTGGCTTGGGGGTGATAAGGTGTAGTCATTTTATGATTAATATGATATTTCTAAAGTGTATCTTTAAAGTCATGAGAGTTGAAAGGAGGTCTTCCATCTGTGACTAGTTCTCTAAGCAATCCAAACCTGACAAAGATTTCTTCAAATAGAATGGCTAAAATAGATTCCTCATTAGCTCTAATGAGAGCCTTAGCTTCCGCCCATTTAGTCATATAATCTGTGCAAACCAGTATATAAACTCTTTGATTGGATGGAGGGTTGATGGGTCTTATGAAATCTAGAGCCCATGTTTTAAAGGCTTCAAGTATTACCTGGGGGTTCAGTGGCATTTCATCTCTGTGATTAGGTTGGCCCATCCTTTGACAGCTATCACAGGCCCTGACATACTTCTTTGCATCCTTGAAAAGTGAGGGCCAATAATAACCCATTCTAAGAACCTTATATGATGTTCTTTTATCAGAAAAATGCCCTCCACAAGGGCCATCATGACAAGCCTTCGATATATCATAAACCTCATCTTCTCTAATGCATCTCTGAATTTCCTGACCAAGTCCTGTGTGAAAAAGACACCCACTTATCTAGTTGTACCAAGCACTTTGTTGAATGATCTTTCTTTTCTCTCTGTGTGACAGGTGTGATGGTAGCCTCCCTGCAACTAAATAATTGGCAATGTCTGCATACCAGGGTGATTGAGCAGATACTGCAAATAAAAATTCATTAGGAAAGGAATCATCTACTGGAGTGTTCTAATCAATTTTTATCTAAGAAAGGAAATGAGCAACTACATTTTCTTTACCTGGTCGATCTACAATTGTAATATAAAATTATTGTAGTAATAATAACCATCTGCTAGCTCGAGCATTTGTGGCCGATTTATTCATTAAATACTTAATGGCTGAGTGATCAGTATGAAAAAAAGTAGGGTAACCAGTAATATAATGTCGATAATTGTTACTAGCATAAATGACTGCTAAAAATTCCTTTTCGATAACTGTGTAATTAAGTTCAGCAGGGGTCATATTTTTACTAATGAAATAGATAGCATAAGGAAGATTGTTTTCTTATTGACCCAATACAGTTCCAATTGCAGTATCTGAAGGATTAGAGGATATATGAAAGGGAAGTTCCCATTCAGGTCCTCTTAAAATAGGAGTTGTAGACAACTAATGCTTAAGTGCATTAACTGCTTTTTGGCAATCATCAGTCCACTTGAATTCAACATTTTTCATACATAATACAAACAAAGGAGAAGCTATTTTAGAAAAATCCTTGATAAATATTCTATAGTATCCAACATGTCCTACAAAAATTCTTACATCAGTTTGTGTTTTGGGGATAGGAAGAGTCTGAATTACCTGCACTTTAGCTGTATCAACTTGAATTCCTAGGAATGAGATGAAGTGTCCCAATACAATTCCTTGATTCATCATCATATGAAATTTTTTAGTACTTAAGGAAAGATGAGCTTCTATACATCATTTAAGTACTTTCTCAAGGTTTTGTAATGCATCTTCAAAATTCACACCATAAGGAGTAAAGTCATCCATAAATATCTCCAAAGAGTCATTAAGCATATCAGAGAAAATTCCTATCACTGCTCTTTGAAATGTTGCTGGAGCATTACATAGCCCAAATGGAAGAACTCTATAGGAAAAAGTTCCCCATGGATTCGTAAAAGTGGTCTTGTCTTGGTCTTGGGGTGCAATTTTGATCTGGTTATATCCACTAAAACCATCTAAAAAGGAAAAGAATTTCTTTCCTGACAAACTGTCTAGCACCTGATCAATAAATGGTAAGGGGAAATGATCTTTTTGAGTGGCTTTATTTAGAGCTCTATAATCCACACACATTCTCCATTTCCCATTTTTCTTAGGTACTATCACTAATGGAGAAACCCATTCACTGTCAGATATAGGGTATATAAACCCTGCATTAAGCAATTTTTGAATTTCTTCTTTAACAATTTCCCTTAAATTTGGATTCATTCGTCACTGGGGTTGATAGACAGGGCGAGACCCCTCTTTGATATAAATACGATGAGTACATAATTTAGGAGAGATTCCCTTCATATCTGTGTAGTCCCATGCGAATGCTTCTTTATTTTCACGAAGTAACTTCATTAACTGTTGTGTTTCAGCATCTGTTAAGTTAGGGTTTATATTGAATTTTTTTTCAGGCTCAATTTCTACTGTTATTCTCTTGGAGGAGATATCAGTGGATGTTTGAGATAAATTTTCAGATTTAAGGTTTTGGTGTGATTTAGGTTCCAAAATTGTAGTCAATTGATCATGTGTTTCAGAGTTAACCGAAGAAGGTTCGGAAATAAAATTACTAATTATTTCATCCTCGGTTGTACCTTTAAAATTTAAGGCTTGTCCAATAGTCAAAATGGGTTGGGTATCATCATCCTCATAGTCTAACAATACAGAGTTATCATTGCTAATCATAGGTGTAGCGTGAGGGTAAAGAGTGAGCTTCTTAGTTTCACATCCATTAGAAATTATCATTGAACCTGATCTACAGCTGATAAAGGCATCTATTGTAGCCAGCCAAGGTCTCCCCAAAATCAATGGATGTCCCCCAAACTTTGTTTTAGTCTATAATACAACAAAATCAGCTGGGTAGTTCCAAGATTCAACTAAAATTATCAGGTCTTCAATAACCCCTTCTGGTTTGATTATGGAACGGTCAGGTAGTTCTAGAATGGTTGGGGTCTCTCTAATTACATTCTTCAACTGTAATAATTATGCAGTTTCAAGGGTCATAATGTTTATAGCATCACCTAAATCTACCAGAACTCTAGAAACAAAAGTTTTTCCAACCTGTACTGTAATTGTAGGATGACCAGGGTCACCATATTTCACAGGAGGGGTTTTTCTTGTCATTAAAGCAGCTAGATCACCCATCACATGAACTGTAAAGGGATCTTTAGCTTTTCTTCCAGGTTTCTAAATGCAAATGTCTCTAATAGTTCTAGCATAAATTGGTACATCTCTAAGTGATTGTAAGAGTGGAATCTTAACAAACAGATTCTGCAATTCCCCTAGAAGGTTAAAAGCAGGTGGTTCAAGTGTCTTAGTGAGAGCCAGATGTTTAGGGAATGGTGGCTCTACTGTTTCAGCAGTTTTATTAGAGGGTGACTCAACTGTTCCAACATTCTTATTGGATGACTTATCTTTTTCTGTCTCCTCTTTATCAGATTCAGAAGAAGTAATATCATCAATAATAGGTTTGACTACTCTCCCAGACCGCAAATGAATATCATTACATTACATAGGGAAAATACGCCGGTTCTGAATATCAATGACCTGCACAGCTTTATTATTATTAGGGTTGGGGTTCAGTTGTACAGGCAGTTGGGGTCCCATTGTTTGGTTATTCGGTGGAGCGTTTGATGGTAGAGAGAGAGATTGCTAATACTGGGGGAATTGGTTTGGAAATGGGATTTGTTGAGCTCTCCAGCTTGGGTTCCACTGATTAAAATAAGATTGATGTAGAGACTAGGGATACCAGATTGTAGGATCCATAAAGGGAAGGTTTGGTTGCTGCATGGGTGGGAATTTCACTTGGTTGAAGGGTGGGTATTGCATTTGATTTAAGGGCAGGTAATTTTCTTGAAAAGAAGGATAATTATTCCAACGATTAAATGGCATATTAGAATTCGTACCTTGTCCTCGTGGTTTCCGTTGCCTCCTCTGTGTTAGCAAGTAAACTACTTCAACTTCTTCTTCAGTTGGTTGCAGTGCTACTTTTATTCCTAGTAAAGAAGGGCATTGTTGAGTCTCATGGTCCTTCTCGCAAATAGTGCAAATTGGTACCTTGTCCAATGAGCATTCCCTTAGTGGGTGTTTTTCTCTACATTTAGAGTAGAAAATGGCCAAAGCAACTTCTGCCTCTACCTGCTTCTTTTTAACCTGCAAGGTATCAATTTGTGAAGCAAAAGAGCTTAATATTTCAGTTTTAAATTTTTCAAGTAAATTACCTATTTCAGCCCTTGTTGCTCCTCCACTAGCTGATTTTTGGACTCTTGAGTATGTACTATGCCTGCTTTTTGGTCTCTTTACTGCTCCTCTTGAAAATCTCTTACAGATGTTGACAATCTCATCATACAATTCCTTAGATATATCCCCTTTACCAAGCATATTCAACATGTCTAAATTTTCATCCTGTACCCCTTTCAACAGTATTGACTTAAGAATATCCTTACTCATATTAGGGTGATCGGATCTCTGCAAATTGTAATGTAACCTCTCCACGAAATCCTCCAGATTTTTATCCTCCTCCTGAACCATCTTAAATAATTCCTCCTTCCTCTCTCTTGTCCGGTAATAGTCTTGGTATTTGGCCAGAAACTTCTCTTTCATTTGCTCCCATGTTGTGATCACATGTCCTCCCAGGCTCATGAACTACCTCAGTGCATTTCCTTTTGATGTTGCTGGAAATAACTTTAACTTTTGAGGATTAGTAACATAATCATAACTTCTACACAATATATCAAACTCAAATAGAAATTCATCATGGTCTTCAGATTGTAAACCATGGAAATTAGGTGGGGCTGAGAGTGGGATGTTCTTCATAGGAGTTGCCCCTCTGGGAAGATCCTCAATAGCAAATTCCAAGGTGGAAAGGGAATTCTCTCCTCTTCCTTCTCTTCATCCCCCACCAAAGAGTCCTTCATTATTTCCGTCCATTGGTTGTTCCCCTGTTTCACTTGCCCAGCCTTCAGCACTTTCTGTTGGGATCTCAATGTTCTGAACTGGTTCCTCAACTTCAATATCTTCTATTGGTTCTTCAATGTCTTCCATTGACTCCTTAGTTTGTTCTACTTTCTCTTCAGCCCTTTCAGGTCCGAATACTTCCTCCGTTTTGTGGTCTATCTAGATAGAGTGCTAAGTCTGTGGCCTATGAGAGCTTATCCTCTGAGATGTTTTAGCTTTGAAAATAATGTCGTCAATGAAAGTTTTCCTTCCTCCTCTAGCTTTGCCTTTGCCACCTGTGGGATTAGTTTTCTTGCATCCTCTCATGCATCCTGTACATCTAAAAGAAAATCATTAATGCTCTCAAAATCTACAGTCGCCTTTCCCAGAAATCAACTTTAGAGATTAATTATGAAGACAACATGATTATATGTTAAATAATTAAACATATAGTGATGAGAAGAGTCACTCCATACCTTTGGAATAATTGAGTCAAAACACTAACAAGGAATTTCAAATATGGATTGAGAAGGGTGATATTATAACAAAATGTATAGTCAGAAAGAGGCAATATGAGGTCCTAGCATCGCCAAAAGAAAAAGTCACAATTATGAACCATCTTTTTTGTACGAAGTAAAACGAGAACCTTAACTATTTAGAATAGTTGTAATATGTGAAAAATGGTTTGGGTTAAACAATCATTTACATAAAATTTACATAATTTAATCAGCACGAAAACAGAGGTTCGAACCTGACTAGGGATAATTTGACTAGAACCTATTATAAATTTAAATAAGGAAAATGTTATGGAAGGAACATGAATGAAAACCCTAAGTATTTCTTGAAAACATAGATGCTAAAGTCATGCAGAGGAGGGCCGGCATAGGAAGCGAACTTGACCATTGCAAACAACATAATGGCCAGAAGAGAAAAAAAAGATGTAATTGAAATATGGAAATTGAATTCTAAAATAAAAAATATTAAAACCCCAAGGATTCCTTGTAGGTCATGAATTCCTACTCTCTTGACCAAAGATTGTAACAACCCTAAAACAAAGAATTTTTTAAATAATCTTCTAATGTTATGCAACCATCTCACAAAACAGAAGAAAACATAGATCAATGACTTAAAAATTTTCCTCTTCAAGGGGGAAAATGCATTTAAATTACATAAATGAAAAATTCTTGGATGATACAAATGATAAAACCTTTTTGGTATATATAGGATTCTAAGGGGTCACAATATGATCAAAGCCTACATAACAATAATATTGTCAGGGCACAACAATAACAATAGTGGGCTTCTATGGGGCACAACAATAACAACATGAGAGATACATGGGAACAATAATAAAAATAGGGGCCTACATTGGCAATAGAAATAAAGGGGATACATTAGTGTTATAGGGACCTACGATGCCCTTATTCTTAACAAAAGTTTATTCCTCAATGCTTGAGTAGTTCTAGATGCTTCTGTGTAAAATTCTCATCCTCCCATGCGGAATCTTCAACAGGTAAGTTCTTCTTCTTAATGAGATACTCTGAAATTAATCAATTCCATAACTTTTAGGTTATTGTTTCCATGTCTACTTCATTTTTCTATATTTTTCAAGTTCTAGCAACACTGTTTGAACTCAAAGCTTCTCACCAATAACCTTTGTTAAGCATGAAACATGGAAAGCTGGGTGTACTTGGGAAGATGTAAAACGCTTCAATTTCTATTCCATAATACAAACCTTTTGGAGCACCTTATAAGGACCATAATACTTGGGTGATAATTTATTATCCTTCTTAGCTTTCTTGAGGGGCATTTGTTTATACAATTATTGCTATAAAAATACCCAGTGTCACAGCGCCGGGTTAAATGTTCATGTAATAAAGTTAATAAATGGAAAATAGGACCAAGGTCATGTGACACTTATTATAATATGAATGTTGAGATAAATATCCTAGTGGGCATCACTTGTGTTTATGGCCAACAGGAAATTGGCAAAGGAAATGGTAAAGACTTTAAAAATGAAAAGAGGCATTCATTGGCATATTATTTATGCGAAAAAGAAAATTAGGAGAAAAGGGAGGTAAAAGGTCAGAGGTTGCATGTGAGGAGGAAAAGGAGGAAAATAAGGGGAAAATGAAGAAATTAGAGGCATCAAGAATAAATAGATGTCAAAGCATCAGTTGGTATTTTGGTAAGTTAAATTTTGGAGTTAGTCTCAGAGAGGAAAAGAGCAATAAGAGGAGAAAAAAAGGAAGCAAGAAAAGGAAGGCAAAGGAAGCAAGGATAAATAAAGGTTAGGTTGGATTAGGTAACTTCAGCAGGAATACTTGCAAGTAACATATTGCATGTATTATTTCCTAGTTTGTTTTTGCATGCATGGAATATGCATGTGTGTATTTTGATTTCTTTGTTGTGGTGGCATGGATTTTTCCAATTTTTTAAAGTGAATTCAACCTTGCCTTGCCATTTCCAAATAACCATGGGGTGATGGGATTCTTTGTTGGTTGAGCTTTGGTTTGTTGGATGGTTTTGTATCTGGGTGAGGTGGTATCAAGAAAATCCAAAGGGTTTGGGGTAGTGATGGTTTTCTCCTAGAAACCCTCAATAGGTGGGTGGAGATAGGAAAATTCCTCAAGGGATGGTGATGAAATTCTAAGGCACCCAAGCTCATTTTGGTTTTCTGATCTCATGACTGATTTAGGTGAGATCATAGTATGGTGAGGGTGGAGGTGGTTTAACCTCTAGATTTCCTTGGTTGTTTATGAATTGTTTTATCCCTTGAGATCCCACATTCATGCTTGGAATATGGCACAGGGGTTATTGGCTAAAATAAAGATTTGGTTCGACCCAATCTATGGTCGCGTCGTACGTGGAAGTCCCTGACATAGTTGGATTTTACATATGGTTAATAAGATCTAAGTTTATCTTGTATTTGATAAGTAAATGTACTTGTTATTATGTGGCTTTATTAGTTATTTTATCATTGTTATCTAGCTGGTTATATGTTGGTTATAGGCATGGTTATATGACAATTATGGCGATTATCCACAACAGCCCTGGAGACCCACTTAAATCTTGTAGCAATGATCAGAGGAGACCTCTGGACGGTCATAGATGCATGCACAGCGCTCAAAGCAGACAAGGAAAGGAAAACAGCCCAAACAAAACATAAAAACAAACTACAGAAGCTGGAGTGGTTGCGAACGGACAAAAAAGAAGGAATTGAACCACGCAGTGACTCACAGTCAAAGAATAGAGCGACACCGAGGAAGAAATCACGTACTTAAAAAGAGATTTTTCCAAACTTTGATACAATAATAAAGATATCCTTAGAGCCTTCCAAAAAGCCAAATCTGGAAACAATTAAAAACAACACCAACAATTCCTCAGCCATTAATGCCTACCTTCCATATATTCATGGTGTAACTGACAAATTCTCTTAAAAAAGAATATCAAAACCTCATTCAAACCCATGACAACTATTAAAAAAAGAATGGAATCTGTTAAAAGCAACCCAGAACATCTACAGCAGAAAGGTGTTTATATTATTAATTGTTCCTATGGAGAACAATATATCGGGGAAACAGGTAGATCGGTCAGTATCAGGCTAAAAGAACATAATGCAGATATCCATAGGGAAAGAACCCGTTCCTCAGCCTTGGTGGAACATGCAGGTAAGACAAACCACCATATATGCCTTGAAAACACTAAAGTAATTGCAAATGAAAAACATTATTTCAAGCGAAAAGTCAAAGAAGCTCTTGAGATCATAAAACACCCGCATAACCTCAACAGGGATGGAGGCTTGGAAATTAGTAGGAATTGGACCTCCCTCCTCACCCATGGATTAAATTGACCCTCTCTTTCTCCTCCTTTCATTATCAATTCATTAACCTCCTAAGTAATTAAAAACTTGGAAGGATTAAATAACAATAAACTTAATTACCATAAAATTGCAATTAGTTAAAGCAAAACCATTATGATTAAATAATTATTTATTAATAGAATATAATAAAAAGCTTATGAAAACAATTTTAACTCAAAAATAAATAAATAAATAAATAATAAATAAATAAACAAAATAAATAAATAATAAAAAAAAAATAAAAATAAGAATAAATAATAATAATAATAATAATATATAATAATAAACTAGTTAACCATATCGAGGAATATTAAATAAAAAATAAATAATAATAATAATAAGTAAATAAAAATAAAAATAAAAATAAATAAATAAATCTAGTCAATTCAAATCAATAGGTTGTCAGCTCACATACTTGACATCTCAACCCTAACCCTATTTATCTCTATTGTCTCTCTCCTTTGTAAATCAAGTCCTGATGATGAGTCTGGGTCTAGACTCGAAATGTCGACAAAGAAAAAATGAAATCTTTGGAATATCCGAGTGAAGATTCTGAAAAACCTAACCACAGAAATCTACAATCCATTAAAGTATGGATCTTATCACATTTAATTCAATGAATATATGGTTAATGAATGAATGACCTAATTGGTCTTATGAAAACTATTGTGAGAAAGCATGAATCCTTCTTGCTAAACCTTAGATAATTTTTCAAATCCTTATGTTCAAATATGTATTCATGACCCGTAGGTTGCATGGTCACCATATGTTCGATGGAATGTCAGCCCTGGTTGGAAGAGGCGAGGTCAAGTCTTGGTTTAAGTATTCATTTAGAAGCCTTTTTTTATGTGATTTGTCATTTTTTGAATTTTCATTGAGTTATGGGCAAGGGCCTTAGTCTTAGGCATGAAAAAGTGGGTCAAAGTTCGGGATCCTTGGCATAGAACTGACTGTAAAAGTCCACAGCTATTGGCTGGAAGGCCTATGGAAGTGACCAGAGGCTTACAATCTCTTGCATTCCTTGGAAAGGGAGAGGATGAGACACTAAGATAGTGAAAGATATAGTTATCTTAGGGGTTGGACACCTGGAGGGTTTGGATTGCTCTTGGAGGTCCTCTAGAACTTGAGGGAAATCAGTAAGTTCTTCAGTTCTTAACTCCATTTCCTTAAGGTCATAGAGGAGATTGAGTATTATCATAGTGACCCTTAGCTCATGTTTATCCCAAGAAAACTGGTAAAAGTGGGTAAATGTGAGAGGAGGCGGGTTAAAGGGGAGTATCAGAGCATGGTTCAAACACTTGGACTGGATGGGATGAATGCATGTTGTTAAGCATGCATTGCCATGGTTAAGGTTGTCATTCATGAGGTTATGGTATGAAGGTTATTCAATTATGATGCTATTGGTCTGTTATGATGTTGATGTGTTGGTTGAGATAGAGCATAAGATGTAAATCATGAGAGGAAGGTTGCAACACTAGACTATAGAGTAAGAATAGATCATCATACAA
>APFE030733811.1:0-11915 GCA_000404065.3 Pinus taeda
CTCATGCATCTTATCTGAAATGTATGTAGCATAGTCATAATAGATAGGAGTCTTGCCAGGGGAAAACATTGTCATCATTACTAGTACAGTTTCCTCAATAAATTCTAGTGACTTGTACCCCAAAACTGAACTGATCATGTAGGCAAGGTCTACACCCAATTTATTAAGGTAGCCATCAAAAAATGGGAGGGTGCAGCACTATGTCAGAGTTTGTAATGAACAATTAATTTAGCTTCAAGATCTGTGCATCTGTTAATATCTTGGCTCCTTGGTTGATCAAGTCCATTAGGGACAAAGGGACCAATTTCTTCTGGGTCTTGAACTGCAGCATTTCTCTGATGGCCTCAGGGGTCATATAGAATACCACTGCACCTGTAGGGTCAAGCATAGCCCTTTGCATGGGGTCATAGCAGACAGCACATAGGTGAATCAGGTCAGGGAACTGGTTGAGCTGAGGGAGCTTGAAAATTGGGAGGAAGGAATCCCAAATGCCTAGAATATCTGTCCCATCTTTATGTCTGGCTTTGAGCTCATTTAAAAGATGAAGGTGGAACTTGCATTTTGATGAGGAGTCCTCTGAGATTTGGTAGTCTAGGTCTGCCAAATCCTGCCACTCCAGCTCTCTCTGGGAGGCATTCAGGGGAGCAACATTAAGGGCTACTGGTGCCACTGGAGTCTCCATGTTTGTTTGGATACTGTTTGATAAATAAGCCTCTGTTTCTTGGGCCAGGAAAGCCTGCCTGAGAAAAGAAAAATTTGAAGAATGCAGGGTAGCAGGGTAAGTCCACAGCAATTGGAATACTGTTTTGTCTCCTTGAGAACGCAAGTTATAGTGTTTAGTGGACCTTTCTTCGTAATTGAATGCAGGTTACGGATTCTGGTTCACGACTGCGTGAACGGAGAATGCGGGTTTTTCACTGAAATGGCAGTCTAAATGGCTCAGCTAGTGAAATTCGACCGTTGATTTTTTAGGAGGGAGCTGGGTGTAAGTAGCTTTCTGGCGAATTCAAGCGTTTTTCTGTGTTTTAAGGTGTTCTTAATATTTATAGAAAAAACCAGTTTGCAGAGAGGTTTATACGGACAAATACCTGTTTAAATGGACGGCTCGGGTCGGAATAGCTGGTGGGTAGGCAAGCTGATGATCTACTGGTCTTTTCAAGTCAGTTGGTAGAGTTTTCATCGTAAAAATGCATGCAAAGGAGTAGCGACGTTTTTGCAAAAAGGTGCGAAAATACAAGAATTTTGACAAAATATAGCTTTTTGGGTTATTGGCGCCCTTTTTATAAATGACGTCAGCATGATGTCATAGGTGACGTGGTGGTCTTTGACTGATCCACGGAGGGTGTGAGGTGGCAGCCAGGTGGACGAATGGTGGACAGGGCGTGCGGTCGTGATGTTGACATAAGCGGCAAGAGGATGCTGACATAGGCGAACAGATGGCATCATATCGGGCCCCCTCCTATACGGCAAGGAATCTGTTAGAGGGGGCTCCGACGGACTTTGGGGGAGACGCATGGATCCGCGTGACATCATCGTTTGACAGATATCGGACGATATCTGTCGGACGTCGAGGCCCCTCCGATACGAGCGACGACCGTTGGATTTAGTGAGCCAGATCTGACAGCTATCGGCTCCGGGACCTGCACAGAAGATACGGTCAACGGGCGGCTTTTAATAATAATTTTCAGTGGTAAATGCGCCTGGCGGGACCCTTTAGGTTTTTTAACAAACTTGATTAGTTTTCAACGTATTCCTTTGTTAAATCAAAATGTGGCCGAAAACTTTGGAAAAGGGGCGGTAACAAAGGTTTTTAACGAAATGTTTTGCAAAACCACGGATTATTTCAAAACTTTAGGCAAAGAGGGTTTTTATGAAGTTTTTGCATAAACGCGCAACTTAGCCCCATACTTAGGATAAAGCGGGCTAAGTGGGTTTTAACCCATTTTTTGTCTTTTAATTAGGTATAAAGGTGCAAAAGGGGTTTTTCAAGGGTTTTTTGGGCAAAAATGGAGAGTTGGCTAGGCAGATGAGTTTTGATGCAGATAAGAGGTTGGGATTGGGTTTTTGAGCTTAACCAGATGTTAATCCAATTCCCTAGTAGTGAACCATATGGCTATAATGCCAAGGAGGGGGTATTTATACATTGCTTGGGGTTTATACACCATGGTATTTATAATAGTAGGGAGAGGGTGACATAGGGAGTTAAATAATACAAGTTAGGGGTCAATATGGAGGGAGAAGGTGAATGAAGAGTGGTATCACTAAGTTTTCTTGGGAAGAACTTAGTTTTAAGAGTAGATCAAAATGAAAAGAACTTTGCACGAGAAATGTGGCTTCTAAAGGCCATAAGAACCAACATAACCTTGAATCTCTCTTATGAACACATCTTGTGAAGGAATTGTTAGTAATGAGTGGTAAACAAAGGGAAAAAGGGAAGTTAGACATGCTCCACTGTGTTGTTTTCCTTGTACTTGGTTAGCAAAGTTCAGCTTAGAAGAAACACCACTTCTGCAACCCCATCTACCTACCCAACTAATCTGCCTAGCATTTTTTGTTTCTTCTTGGAGGGTGCACTTGGACTTGCAAACCCCTTATGTGCCTTTTCTTTTCCATTGGCTTTTCGCTTTGATTTCCTATCTAGCACTACCCTTATTTCTTCCAAGGCCCCAGATTAAGTAGTTGGGAACCTTAGTTTCTCTGCGTAACTACTGATCTGCCAAGATTAAGCAGTTTGGACAGATTTCTTTCTCTATTCTACAACAAAAATTGAAAACATGGCATGATCCAAATTGGATTGTTGGATCGTCCATCAAAACTTTAATAGGCATGAAGTCATGTACACACCTTGTCTTGCCTTGAAAATATGGGATCTTTGTAGTAGCAAAGTAGAGCATATTTGGCACTTGAATTTGCCAATCATGAAATATGAAACCTATTCGTATAGGTATCCAACAGTTCCCTACAGGGAACAACTACTTTTTGTGTGATTTTTTCTTGTTTCCTAGAGGGAACAACTGTATCAGGAACAACAATTTTTGCATGTTTTTCTTGTTGTTCCCTATAGGGAACAACACTTTTCATGCATGTTTTTCTTTGTTGTTCCCTGTAGGGAACAAAACTTTTTGTGTGTGTTTTCTTTCGCTGTTCCCTTCAGGGAACAACAACTTGTGAGTATTTTTCATAACACCCTTTTCCCCCCTTGCATGATCATTCCTCGGCCACCCCAGTTCACTCTTTATGATCCTCTTTATGGCATAAACATACAAAACATATTTAAGGACAACAAGTATGGAGTCTATTGAAACAGCCAAATATCTTGAATACTATCATCTTTAATAAGATTTCTTTGTGATGATCTAAAATGAAAGGACACAATTATCTATATCACTTCATTGTCCTCATTTCCACTATAAATGAAACTAACTGATTATCTTTACCATGCTAGTTCTCCCCCGTCCTGTATAACTCTCTCTGTTTATTATCAATAAGACTATGGGTATATTTTTTTCTATTGATAAGTTCAACTTCTTTTGCCATCCCTACTCTTAAGGAGTACTGAGCCTGATTTGATCTATATATAAAATGGGGGTGTGTTAAAAAAAAAAAAAAACATATATATATATATATATATATATATTCACTAACAATTTTATGATTTTTCCATAGATGGAGGATAGGGGGTCTCATCATGAGCTAGCTTGACCACTTTCGCTAATTCCCAATGAATGGCAATGTGTTAATCTGGTTATCATGCCAGCATATTGGTCTCTACTATGGACATCATAATGCGCTTCCCCAATTATACATAGAGGACCATGGTTCCCAAGGGTTAGAAAGAAACTCTGTCAAGGCTATGGATGCCGCAGGAAACAAAAGCTCTGCTTATGGTATTGAAGTTTTATTTTCTACATCAATAATTATTATAATTCTCTCTTCTTATGTTTCTATCTTTTCTACAGAAAGATTATGTCCCTAACTTACCTTGAACCTTTATGCATGAGTTAATCTTTTAAAATCAATCACAACCGTTTTAAGTGGAATAACAACGGTAAAGTATTATTTCCTATGTATGTTGTCCTTTTTCTTTATCGCATCACCTCATGACATCTTATCACTTATTGATAATTCTCGTTACAGGCCTTGTTTTCATTACTCCAATATCCTTTATGATCCTTTCATTAATAGACGTACCTTGCCACTTTCATTACCCAATCAATCACCCCTGTACTTCACCGCCAGCACATCATCCTTTCATTCATTCAGTCATAGGCAACCTATCATTTCGAGAGTGGGCGAGAACCTCAAGTATACTAATGCATGCGATGTCATCTTTTCATTTGATTTTGTAGAAAAATATGACATCCCATGATCACAGAGCATGTGCCATTATAACAGTCCTTCATAACGGTATTTATGTTTATAAAGCATCACCTAATAGAGCCATTACAACCATTTGTTGTTCCATCTCTCAGTTCTATTCATTGTTGTGCTTTCCCCACTACACTAATCATTTGCAAAATTCAAGAATCATGGGAGGAAGAATAGTATGCTGAGAACCTTTAATATTGGTTGTCTCCATTGAAGCCAAGGAAATTCTAGCTCACGCAAGATAAACAACATATTTTACAAGATTTCAACCCCCCAATGAGGAAATCGCCATCGAATTTCTATGGCATCTACAGAATGGAAAATCCTTAGTAAGAGGCAGACAAATCACTGTAGCAGATGTTGTGATAGCAGAAGTGTCTGGGTTGTTGGCAGAAGGACTAGTATGGGCTGGCAAGCGATTAAAGCTGCATGACACTATGGAGGCTTTTAGGGATGAAGGACAGGAGCTAATCAAGAAGTGTAAAGGCATTCGACCATCTTCTCTTGGAGAGCCATGGGGAGAATTGACACGAATTGTCTAGAACTATATTACCTATGATGGGCATAAAGATGTGGTAAGGCTGCGACAACTCTCACTTTTAGCAATTTTAAAACAAACATGTTCTGTTAATTTTCATGCACTATTGAATTCATTATTGCATGACACTGCCAAGAGGCTGAGATGGTCTCAACCCACAAAAAAAGTAGTTAGGAACCATTGTATGAAAAGGTTAATAGTTAGTCACAACCTTTCCCAACAACAATCAACCTGGGATGATCTCATATTGGCCCTCAAAAGAGCTGAAATCCTGTCAGCACATACCCTTGTTCCAAAAAGAAAAAGAACTGCCCTTTTAGGAAGCATACCTCACAAATGTAGACGATCTTCAAGGTTGAAGTCAAAATAGGGAACGTCTAAAAATATTCGAGCCAGCACTAGTCAACCCATAGAATTATCCAGCCTGGTAAATGAAAAAGACTTGCTACTAGAGTCAAAAGGACAAGATAACCCTGAACCAGAACTTGAGGAAGGAGCAAGGTATTCTAACGATGAACGAAGATACAAAGTGGGACCTCCTCCAACATAAAATATGAGCTCTCAAGATGATTTGTTATAGAATTTCGAGACAGGGATGGCCCAAGTCCTGGCCAACATGAATGTCTACATTCCACGTGAAGAACCACTTAATCTTAACTTAAGAGAAACCCAATCTCCAAGGAATTCTGGCTATACCAGAATTTTGTCTCCCTCAAAAGATACAAACTGCAAAGTGGAAACAAATATAGAGGCTATTCAAGAATTAGAGAACAGATCTAGTGACACACTCCCAATGGAAAATAGTCATGAAGGTCTAGACCCAAAAAACATAGGCCAAGAAGAAGAAGAAGTAGAGACAGAGATTATTCAGGAATCTAATAATCAATCTGGAGACATGGTCTTATTGGAACAAAGCCAAGGTGAACAACCATGCTCTTTAGAGATGAAAGCTATTAACGAGACTATTAGCAAACTAGTTACTCCTTAGAAAAGATATAGAGCCAGAAAGAAATTGAAGAAGCTAAGAAAAGAACACCAGAATATTCATAAGATGGTTAAGAGGCTCCGAAGAAAAATAAAAGAAATCACAATGGGAAAGGTTCTGAACAATACTCCTGAGGTAGTAAATGTGGCTGTGCCAATGGAATTATATGAAGATAGTGCTACAGGAACTCAAATTGAGCCCATACCTACTCAAACAGTCATCCTCAAGAGGAACCACATGTAGATTTAGTAGATGTAGCTACTTAGATGGACGTTTGGACCTCCCACAACAAAGAAGTATAGACGGAGGATGTAGCCTCTTATAGCATGGGAACTCAGATGGAGGTTTGGACCTCCCACAATAAGGAAATATAGACAGAATATATCCCTTCTTATAGCATAAGCACTCAAATGGGTATACAAGCCAAAGACATCATGACACACCATGACCCCATTCTACTAAATCTTCAGGAAGAATTGGCACAAGCTTAGCTCGCATTGGAATGACTTGAACAAGAAGCCATTTCCTGGAAGAAATATCAAGAGCTACAGAAACAGCTTCGGGAAATGAATACAATAGAGAGCAATACTTTTGACAAATGTAGATAGGCGAAAGAAAAAATGGAGAAGATCAAGCTCAAGCTAGACAAAGTCATAAGTCAGACAAACACAATTTACTCACTATATATGGATGTCCTGGCATGCAGGTCTCCCGCCACCAATTATGTCTTGTTTTTGTTAGAACGATACCTGTTATTGAAAATTAAAGCCGTAAGAGATGGTAAACCAATTAAATTAGGAATAATTGAATATTTTATAAATTACTGCAAGAAACTTGGTGTAAAGGTCCAAAGGCTTCTTTGTGAGTTTTATCTCCAAAATTTTGTATTAGAGAACGAGGTGGAAAAGAACCCTAACCCTTTTGTAGGAGATGCTCAATTCTAGGCTTTTATTTCGTTTGTAGTTAACCAACTCAAATGGTTTAAAGCTTATAATGCATTTCAAAGACAGGAACATGGATTGGATCTTTGGGTGAGAAGTTAACCTAAACACCCCTTACAAATGTTTTCCAACCATAAGAGTCTGATGACACGAGAAGGGGTGATTAAAAATTTAGGGCCCATTCATAAGGATACTGTATAGAAAGGAGTATCATGTTTCCTCTCCATTCAAGAAAGATCTCTAACTACATTTAAGCACAGATGGATGATCTCCACCAGTAGTGTGAAAGACAAGGAACCATTTAATTACAGAAATTTTAAAGTACTTGCAACCCGTTTAGTCACCTATAGCAATCTTAATTTGAGAGAATGACCTTATTGGTTAGGATGTCGGTTTTGAAACCCCATTATTTGGTGTCCCGCTGAAGGTTATCGGGCTAACTATGAATTTCCTAAAGGAAAGGAAGGGCCCACCTTTGCACTTCTGGATCAACATCATGGTTTTAGACAAATTTTTGATGCTTTCTCTCCAGCCTACTGTTTAATTACACTGCATAAGAACTACTTACTTTTCATGAGGACATGAAACAGAGTAAGAAGGGGAGTATGTTCAGTTACGAAATGGGTATGCATTTACTCTTAATTCCATCACCTTTTCTTCTTTTCTTATCTCTTTCATATCTTGATACGCTAACATATTGATGGATTATGATAAGAAATAGATGAACTACTCTCAGTTATGATTTAGATATCGTAACTAACTTTTACTCCTTTTTATGCATAGAAACAATGAAAGTAATAGTTGTTATTCCCTAGTGACGGAACAACATAAACCAACAAAAGAAGAAAGGGGCATGCCAGTTGCAGTCAAGTCAGAGGACAAATCAGGAGGATCAGTGCTAAATATGAAGGGTGTCTGAAGATAGCATTCAGTTAGGAATCCCTTAGGATCAGGAGATCCTAAGGGATCACATTTATCTTTTACCTCTTTTTGACTATAAAAGCAAAATATTGTAAGAGGAAAGGGGATTGATCTCTATTATTTCAAATTGTAATTTTAATTTACAGACTTGTGCTATTGGAGAACAAGCTCGTATTGTAATGATACTTGAGTTCAATGGTTAATATATGATTGATTGTTTTGTTCATTCCTTGTAGTATACTTGCGGGGGATAATATGGGGTACAAAGGGAGGTACCCAATGGAATAATGTAATAATGGGATGGGCCATAGTAATAAATAAGTTGGTTAACCCATATCATGTAAGGGACCACAAGTAGTTAGTAATAATGTAATAAGCCCATGGTATTAGATAGATGATATTGAGGGAACCTTGGTAATGACACATAGTATTGTATGTATGAGGCCTATATAGAGGCTAGAGATTCCACATTAAGAGATGTCAAGGAATATTGTATGAATAGGCATATGGCTTGTGGAGTGTTATAGTACATTCCTATTCTCTGAGGTAGCTCAACAATATTTGCTAGTGGCTAAGGTCCCGACCTCTGGTGGATTAAGGTGCTATCCCTTGTGTTATATATTTCTGATTCTCGCAAGTTTGATTGGTTTGATAATTTTCCCATCTTATGTGAATTTATCTTAATTTTTATTTACCATTTTCCTATATCGAAATAGTACATTTTCTTTACATGTCTTATAAAACTGTCATTTGATTCTATTTATGCTTATTGTAGATTAAATTATTTAGTTGTTAAGACAATGAATCCTATTGATTTAATTAATTGTAAGAGTTTGGTTATCGCTATTGAACTCTCGGTTGATATAATTTCCATTTGGATTGCTTAATTGGTATTGAGTGTGATTTAGATTGAATCAACTAAGAAGAGATTCGTTATTGCTACCATGCTCTCAGTTTATGCTGTTGTCAATTGAATTACTTGTGTGAGATTAGATTATGATTTCAGCAGAGGATTAAGTCTTGATGCCTAGATGTAATATTTCCTTTAACAGTTGTAATTTGAGTTTTATAAATGAATCCGTTTACTCTTGTATCAAAGGTTTATATTTCATTTTAAGAAACACTACCCTTTGGATTCATAGCATGCACATATTTTGTACACTGTTGGAATAAAAGGACTTGCCCGGGTTGATGATTAATGTGGGGTAATTAGGGGTTTTAAAAGATACCTTTTATTATCCAACAACTATTATATAAAAAAAATGAATTCAGAAGCTTTGGAAACAAATTAACACAATCAGTCAAATGCCAGAAACTAGATTTAAGTTCTTTTCAAAACAATTCAGAGAAATGAATTAAAACTTAAAGCAACAAATCAACTTCTAGCTACAAGATTAAATTGCCTAGTAGTGGTGGGTCCTTTCCACTAGTCGGCATGAAACTTACAGTATGAAGAGGATCAAATAATTATATCAACCATTTACAAGATCTTCCAATTACAACTTCTTCAACGCAGAACCAAGGCAAAGATCATTTCCATTAATAAATCTTAGTAGAAAATTAGTAAAACAAAAGTGTTTAGATTCCTGGGTATGTATGCATGTCCTCCCCATTGTTTGCTACAGGATTTATAATCCAGTTTACATATTACAATTAGTAAAAATCAAATCATGGAGATGCCAATCTGATTTCCATTATAATCAAGGCTTGGGAACCAACAATTTTCTATACAAGATCTAAATGATAAGACATAATTTGGTTTTGGAATCTGAAAGTTGGATATGCATAAGAAGTGTCGATCTTCCTTGTTTAGTTCGATGAGGTCACGTTGACCATCTTCCTCATCTTTAAGTGCAAATGTTCAAGTGTAATTTTGTAGAGTGCAATTCTAGATTGCTGCCATAAGTGTGGCATAAAAATAGGCAGATCCAAATTTGACTGTTAAGTACAAATTTGGATATTACATATAGATTGGCCTCAGAGAAATCCGCATATCTTCCAAATTGTAAGGAATTTTAGAAAACGTTTTAAGGGTTAGTAAATTGGATACACTATGACCACAAACCATGTGTGAGATATTTTTCATTTGCATTTAGCTGCATGAAAATCAAGGCGGAAGTTGGTAGTTTCAAAATTATTGCAGATTTGCGCAAATTTATGAATTTCCTTCTAGATACCCACATGAGTGACCTAGGTGCAATCCATGTTATGGTAAGGTATTACAACATTATTTTTCACAATAACCTCTCTCGGTTTCTTCGGAATCATGTCGAAAGTGTGAAAGCCCCAAATTGGTCATTTTTGTACTCTACTAGCTTATGAGGAAACTCAGCGATGGAACCCTATGAAAAAATGAGCTTAGCAATACTGTCATTAGTAAATCATGGCATAATCATATTTAATCATAGAAAATCTAAGAAAACTAATGATAGTCAATCACAAAACATAAAATGTGATTTGGCGGCAAGTTGATGGAATTAGGGTACAAGACAGGTTAAAGACCTAGGGTTTTAGGGTATGAATGGTGATATTGCATGATGAAAACATGGGAATTTTCGAGGCCCATCATTCCCCCATGCTTCAGTTTTCCCATGTCCTCATGCAAGAAAATACTTTGTTCACATATAGGTTGTTATGGCATCATCGATTTGGGCAGGGTTAATTCTTATGGAGTAATGCTACGTGAAGATTTGGGGTGTTCGTCTTGTGGAGAAACACCATACTCATTTGACTGCCATTGATTTAATTGTGAGAGTGATATAAATTAAGGATAAGAAATAGGTATTGTAGGAGGTGATGATGAATGAAATGATAGGTGATAATGGAAATGGTGGATGAGATGAGGTGGTGATGGTGATAGTGGATGAGGTGAGGTGGTTACATATGTTGCTCTTGTGAGGTCAATGCTTTTGGATTTTTTTCCTTTACGAAGGGCAGAAATGACTTCATCCTCTATTGGATACATTCAATTGACAATATGTTCGAATGTAGGAGGGGAAGGAACTATAGCTACTGCTTTTCTTTTACATCAACCAATATACTTTCCTTTTCATGATTATGACGTAATTAGAGTAGCATGCATTTTATTATGAGTGAGGAATTTGAAAATGAAGGGTATATGGAGAATGGAATACATTGTGGTTAATCATCAAATCTTCCTTAAATCTCTAATGAATTAAAAAATCTTAAGCAAACTTTACCTCAGGTTACCTTTACTTTTGATGTACTTGTTGTTGTAAGATGAAGTGGAAGATGAAACATAATACAACTGAAAGTTGGATTTGGAATGACCGTTGTTGATTTATATATGGATCTTTTGAAGAAGGCTAAACTGGAGATGGTAATGGAGGCTGAAAAATGAAGGTCCCCTTCTCCCCCATGCTTGAGGAGTTGTATGTCCCCAAACAAAGAAAGAACATGACTGTTGCAAATGATGATCAAGTTACTATATGGAAACCTTTATTGAAACAAGATGACTTCTAAAGGAAAAGGAAATGCTACTACAAATATCCACACTACTGCAAATCTATACTGAGATCGCAAAAAAATATAGCCTTCAACCACTACACACCATGTGTAATCCTGCTTATGTGAATAAACGGTGTCGATGTTGAACATAAGCAAGAATCATTGGATTATCGACCATTGAGGAAGTCATTAACCAATGCGAGATATCCCACCTTTGATGTAAATGGGAATCAAGGCACTATGTAAATTCTACTAGCCATGATTAGATTTTTCAAAGTTGAATGGACTGCGGAATTCATCTACCAAGAAACATTGATGCATTCCCTTGGTGGATGACAAGGATACCTGCCATTAAGGCATGAAGGCTCCTAAGTACCTGATCTAACCCTAACCTTGGTCCCAGATAATTTATTGATGTCTATGGGACAAATCATGTTGGTAGGTAGGCCTTAAGGGATCCCACATCAGCCAAGATGAGTACAAGAGATAATGATTTGAAATATACATGATTTGAAGAACTCATACAAATTTACAAACATTATTGGGAACTTTTCCCACCAGTTACCTAGTTTTCAACAAAAGTCCCTACTCAGTTGTGCCAGACAAGCTGGTTTTCACAAAATGACTTATCATCTCTTTAATATTTTCATTTATTTATTTAAAATAGAAACTTCCATATTTTGCTGAAGAAAGG
>APFE030733829.1:0-18997 GCA_000404065.3 Pinus taeda
TACGGTGGTTTAATTCCCTAAGCTACATTCTATTTGAATACCTTGGGTCAATACCATTGGTTCTCAATATGGTGGGCCAATACCATGGGTTGATACCATTTGTTCTCAATACCATGGGTAATAATTTGGCTCATGGTATTTGGGCCATTGGCTTCACCTAAAAAAATAAAATATAAAATATGTTAATAAATATAAAGTGAATTATGGACTAAATATAGAAAAAAATTATTTATTAACCATAACTTTATTTATATTTTTATTAATTTACCATACCTCTTTTATAAAAATGGCATTTGACCCATGGTATTTAGCCCATGGTATTAAAATGGTATTTGGCCCATAAGCTTGACTTAAATAAAACTTCATTTTTGAGTTTTCTTAAATATAAAGAGATTTATGGATTAAATATAAAAATAAAAATAAAAATTATTTATTTACCATACCTCTAATTTATTTATATCTTTATTTATTTACCATGGGCCAATACGAATAGATCTAAATACCATTGGTCAATACCAAGTCTTAGTATCTTTAGGCTCTCTATATATATTGTATTTGTATCCATCATACATCCTTGTAAATTCCATCTATTTGGCGCAACTTTTGGAGAAAGAGAGAATTTACTCTATTTTGGAGAAAGAGAGGAAGCGCCTGGTGGCCAATTTAGTTGGGGGTGGCCAATTTAGTTGATTTTCTTTACGATTATCAGATTATCAGTATTTGAGAGAAGTTATTTGCCAATACAATGGCATTGCAGAAGGGAATGCAAGTAGAGGTGCTTTTTTCAGGGATGCAATTAGGGGCTTCCTCTAACAAGAAATATAGAGGGCCTTGGGTGCAGGGGGTTCTTCTAGACATTACAACAGGAATTTGCAAAATAAATCTGAAGAAATCTCTAACTGATAATGACAATATCAAGTCATTGACAAAGCTGAAGAGCTTTATAAGAAACGCCGGAAATTCATTTTTGGAGATATATGTGGGTGATGTGAGACCCGCTCCACCCCCTACGCTGTTACCTCCTGAATGCTTAAAAAATGGAGTAGCAGTGGAGGCCTTGGAGACAGATTGCTGGTGGCCTGGTTTTATAGTGAGAGAAATTTCACATGAAGGTCACCAACTTTGGCTAGTTTCCTTCCCTCACACAAAAATTCTATCAGCATATCCTGCATGCAACTTACGTCCTGCTGAAGAATGGATAGATGGAAAGTGGACCTTAGTGCCCCCGGTTAGATTTCTAAATCTCTCTTTCTCTGTTCATTTTATGCTTTATTTCAAATCTATCTGAATGATTTCATTTTATGTTTTATTTCAAATCTATCTGAATGAATAGATGGCACAGAAGGGTTTCTCAGTTTTTTGTACTGTACTCGGATTTAAGGAAAACTACATTATGCAGGCGAAAAACCTAAACATCAAGCAGGTGATTAGGATTCTAAGTGAGGAGGAAGTTGAGAAATCCAACAACCTGTGTGATGTATCACAGGGTTGCTTTACAAATGAAAAAATCCAAGCTATGGACAACAAGGGATCACCTTCTGCTGCCAACGAGTCCAAATCAAATCCTGTCCTGAGCTCTTCTCAACTGAAGAGAACCCTTTTGGAGGAGAAGATCCACGATCCAAAAGATGATGTACAAGAATCTAAAGGAGAGGCAATGACAATAGAAAATGAGCCAGAGACAGTTCAGGAACCAGATCAGCAAGCGAGGAGGTCGGACAAAATTTCTAGACGTGGACGCCCTAAAAGAACAGTTCAGGAACCAGATCAGCAAGCCAGGAGGTCGGACAAAATTTCTAACGTGGACGCCCTAAAAGAACCATATGAAGAAAGTGGGTACCATCGATTTTGATTTCAAACGTTTTGGTTTTTTTTATGTTAAAATTTAGATGGCAGGTTTTGAGAATATTTTTTGAAATTTAAAATATGGAAGGGATCAATTCACCGCTCCCTGTTTTTTCTCAAGTATGCTTTCCAAACAGTAATTAACTAAACAGCGTATGTTCAATACATCCAAATATCTATTACATAGTTTTCCATTGATGTATTATGATCCAATATGCAGTGTCTTAATATACAGGACATTACCACATTGCACGCTGTTTCTATTATGCATTACTCGATTCAAATTGTAGTTCCCGGTTTCGTATTTCGAGTATTATTATGGCCTTGTTTCTGGTATGATGCTTCTGGTAAAATTGTGATTTACTGGCTGGACGGAGGATACACAGTAATTCGAACTCCTCAGAACAAAAGAACTGCAAGAGCTGTAAAGTGGCCAAAACAACGATAACAAATCTACGGGTTCTCTTTATTTAAGACTGCGTTTGATTGTGTTTGCAGCTCTATTTCTATTTTTGTATTTTTGTGGTGTTTTCTGTTTTTCTTGAATTTTTTCATGTGATTCATAGACTTTTTATCTATTACTAGATATGTTTTAACCATGGAACTTAGATATTTTTTTAAGTAAATATTTTATTAATGTTTGAAAAAGTAGTACAGGGAGTCTATTCCAAAAGAGATAGTTTCGGGTAGATTGGGTTTGTTGACTAAAAAGTTCACCACCTTACAAGATATGTTTTAATTATGCAACTTAACTATGGAACTTAGACACTCTTTTTTAGTACATATTTTATTAATGTTTGAAAAAGTAGTACAGGGAGTCTATTCCAAAAGAGATAGTTTCAGGGAGATTGGGTTAGACACTTTTTTTTAGTACATATTTTATTAATGTTTGAAAAAGTAGTACAGGGAGTCTATTCCAAAAGAGATAGTTTCAGGTAGATTGGGTTTGTTAACTAAAAAGTTCACCACCTTACAAAAATACAAAAAATAACTAAGGACATAGTCTATAACTTTTAGGCTAGAGGCACCAAAACACACTGAAAACCTAAAAACCACTAGAAATCATATACTAGTCTAGGTAATGGATGTAGGGTTGTCCTAGAACTTAAAACTTAAAAACTACCAGAAATCATACTAGTCTCATGTAATGGATGCAGGGTTGTCATGGGCCGAGGAGGGTAGAAGTCACACTATCCATGTCTCCAGCTTTTTTACATTCTGAGTGGGTTGGTTTTGTCCCTTGAGACCACAACTAGTCTTTCTAGAAGTTGACTTTGAAAGTAATCTACCCTCTCCAAAGAGGTCATCTGCACCACATGTTCCTCAGGCTGAACTCGTTCTGCAACATCCACCCTATCCATCAAACTCGCAATGAGAGGGTGGTTGTTATGCAAGTAACATTGCAAGAGACCTTGCTCCTCCTTAGCCTCAGGTGTAACATTGCAAGAGACCTTGCCCCTCCTTAGCCTCACCTGGTGTAGGCCCAAGCTTCACCTTGTAGTAGCCCATGCAAGTCTTCCAAAAGTGGTGCGACCCTTCACCTCTCCTTGCCCCGGGCTTGCCACCTCCATTATCTCCTCTCACAGCTACATTTCCTTTTGATGCACTCAGAGCCATTTTGCGACCCCTATGGGGCATCAATGTGACTAGAGCCTAGTTTGTCACCTCTTAAGAAGCAAGGGCATCATGGGAGGAAGAGAACCAAACACCAAACTTTCCACGTGAAGAACACTCAGACAGAAGACCCAAGCAACACCACCCAAAATAAAAGGAATTCAACCAGAATGCTCCTACCCACAAAGGACCAACCCCACTAGATAATCTTGACACCTCCACATACGAGAATAGCACTAATGATGGAGCGCCACCCATAGATAAGGGTGTTGTTTGCAAAATAGACCACTACCTACCAAAATCAACAACCATAAACCATAGGCAAACCCATGAGGCCTACACTAGAAATCACTATTAGAGGGCCACTTAGGCTTCCTCCTCTAGCTGAAGGGTGAGCTCCACCACCTTCTAAGAATGAGGTAAAATAAGTTACCTCGAGACTCTGAGGAGTTTTTCTTCTACACCCATGATTCCAAACTGCAGGGACCAAACAAGCCCACTACATATTCCCACACTGAGCAACCACACTATGTTTCCAACTAGCTTTGACCACGAGTGCTTCCTCTTCCTTCCATATAGCTACCACAATTCCCAATACCATATCCAAATGAATGCATTCATTGAGCTTTGTCTTAACTTAAAACTTAAATACATTTTAACCATTTTAACTATAAAAGGTGACACCTAGAATATCTAAAAAATAAAAATAAAACCACTACTTTTTAATGCAAAAAGTGCAAGCCCTTTGACAAAACCAGCGAAAATTTAAACGATGACTTTTTTTTTTTGAACCACATGGTGAATCTGACTTTTTAATGCAAAAAATGCAACCCATTTGACAAAAAGTGCCAAAATTAAAACAAGACTTTTTTTATTTATTTTAACCACATGGTGAATCTTAACTGCCACACCTAATCAATGAGAGACCCACCATCAAACCTCAAACCTCATAGCTTCCACTATAACACAAAGAGCATAACCAACCAAGTGTAAATCCATTAGGAGTTGTCTATAATGCCACTTTTTGGACATTCCGGTGACGGAATCCGGCTGAAAAATTGAGGTTAAATCTTGATTTCTTGCAGTTAAAATGGTTTTTTAACTGCATATTTGGATTCAACACCCGGATGCTTTTATTGTGTATCAAATTTGTGATTCCAATAAATTGTTGCAAGATTTTGACAGGAAAAACCTACCAGAAAGATTTCCAAAAAATCTCACAATCCCGTATACTAAGTTCTTATAATTTTAGAATATGTAAAAAAATAAAAATAAAACCACCAATTTTTAATGAAAAAGTTTTTTAACAAAACGGACATCTACGGGTAGTTCACCCTTAACTTTTTCAACTAATTGTTTTTTGTTAAGATGAGTTTTGAATTGGTATGAGTTGTGTCTCGACAATAGTGAATTGATCCGTTGCTATATTTAATTAATTGACTCTTACACACAATAAATTTATTTGCCTCGAAAATATTGAATTGATGTTGTTATTTTGGAATTTGCTTAAAAGAAAAGTTGAATTAATATGTGAGCGTTGTTATATTTAATTAGTTGATTTTGAGAAACACTAAATTTATAGGAACACGATTCTCGAAAATATTGAATTTATTAGATTGTTATTTTGAAAATGGTTTAAAATGAAAGTTGAGTTGAATTGATATGAGAGAAGTTTTTAAATTATATTTTTTTGAAAAAAATAGTTTATTTTTTAATTTGATTGGTTTAAAATGTTGTTGGTACGTATTGAAATAAAAGTTAAATTTTGTATAGGATATTGTGAATTGGCGATGTAGATATAGTTATATTTAACTAGTTTATTTTGTAGAGTATTAAATTTATATTTGATTAGATGAAATATTGAATTTGAAGTTATAGGTAAACTAAATTAAGTTCCCAAAACCACTATCATATGAGTCTATCCATTTTGATGTTTACCACTAGTCAAAGTAAAGATTGATTTGCAATATTTTATTTATATAATTTTAAATCCAAATGATGTAGTTTTTTTTATTATTAATCAATAAGGTAATTAATTAATTTTTAAGATGTATATTATTTTGATTAATTTTTATTGAGTCAAGATGTTCTGAAATATTATATTATATTGGTATAATCATATTATCTAACACATTTTTACAAGGTCAAATTTCATAAATAAAATAAACATGAAATTAATACGTTATAATAGTATATTATATATATATATACATCCAGAATCCCATTTTAAATGAGGATCCATATTTAGGATCTAAAGCCAATATGGAGAAATGCAAACTATTTTACGAGTAGCGATTATTTGATCCTTGTGGGAGGTTGTAAGATGGATATACATTGGTTTTATTTTATTTTTATTTTTATTTTTGTGAAAAATATTTACATTATATAACCTTATAACATCTCTTCTATTTGAGTTGAAAACACTCAATCATCAACTAAATACAGGCATAGATCCATCTCTAATCTACCAAGCCTACCCTTGAGAGGGATCCAATCTCTTGAAGTACAAAGCTATTTTAGATTGAAAAGGGATATGAATCCCTCTGAGTGGGTTGTAAATAAATGATCTAGAAATAATATATTTTTAAATAAATTGTTATATAATAAAAAACCTTCCCATTAAAAATTGATACTCAAGTAATTCACCCAAATTTATCATTTACATTTTATTTTTTTTTTAATTTCATTATATTTAAAATAATTCAAAAAATAAATAATTTATAAATATTGATATCTAAGATATTCAACCAAAATTCATATTTAACACTCTTTGGCACTCCGAGTAAATTCCATCTCTTTGGCACTCCGAGTAGGTTCAACTTTTGGAGAAAGAAGGAATTTACTCTAACTTTGAGAGAAAGAGAGGAAACGTGGGGTGCCAACACAATTTACTTGATATTGATCAGCAGTATTTTAGGGAAGTTATGCCCCTCTGTAAGTTTTATTTTAATCTCTGCATGGCTAGTTTGTCTCTTCTTGTTTTTAGTATGCTTTCCAAACAGTAATTAACTAAACAGAATAGGTTCAATACATCCAAATCTCTATTACATAGTTTTTCATTAATGTATTATGAACCTATATGCAGCGCCTAAATATACAGCACATTACAGCATTGCACAGTGTTTCTATTATGCATTACTCGATTCAAATTGCAGTTCCTGGCTGCATATTTAGAATATATTTATGCATTTGTTTCTGGTATGACGCTTTTGGTAAAATTGTGATTTAATGGCTGGAGTGACTTCTCAGAGCAAAACGAACTACAAGAGCTTTAAAGTGGTTCGACGGGTTCTTTTTAATTAAGAATGCGTTTGATTGTGTTTACAGCTCTTTTCTTTCAACTAGTGTTTTTATTTCTGTAATTCATTGACCTTCTATCTAATACTGTACCAGGCAGATATGCTTTTAACCATGGAGCTTAGATGCATTTTAATAATGAAATCTGACCGAAAATTGACTCCATGGAAAATTGAAACCATAAAATTTAATAGCAAAAACGCATCTACTTGTAGTTAAACCTTGAAACTTTTCAGCTAGTTGTTTTTGGTTAAGATGAGAATTCCATTATGATGTTTTTTTAGCCTGGACAATCATGGAAATTCCTGTAAAATTTTCATAAAATTAGATAGGGATTTCCTGTAAAATTTTCATAAAATGAGATAGGGATTTTTGTAAATCTAATTATCAAATTTCAAGATTTTCATAAAATCAAATAACCATTTTTGTATACCTAGTGATCAAATTTTAAGATTTTGAGTGCTTATTTCTGGTGGATGGGAGTGTCATTATTAACCTCCCCACCAAGGTGTTGACACAAGATGGCCCAACTATGATGCATCATGATGTGATGGATGTTGATATTTTCTAGGTTCCTCTGAGGAGGTGTCCATTATTAACCTCCCCACCAGTTGATACAGGATGACCCAACTATGATGCATCCTGATGTGATGGATGTTGATATTTTTTAGGTTCTTCATAGGAGTTCCACCCCTCTAAAAAAACAAAAACATGATTCAAACAATAAGATTTTTTTTTTCGACTAAACCACTTTTATCCATTCTTCAATTCCTACACCTCACACTTCCTTGAATTAATATGCCAGTTGTGTCTTGGAAATAGTGATTTGGTTGTTATATTTAATTAATTGAATTGATATGCTAGTTGTGTCAAGAAAATAGTGAATTTATTTGGTAATTGACTTTGAGTTGGAAATCTTGAATTAATATGCCAACTACACCTCTCACTTCCTTGAATTAATATGCCAGTTGTGTCTGGAAAATAGTGATTTGGTTGTTATATTTAATTAATTGAATTGATATGCTAGTTGTGTCAAGAAAATAGTGAATTGATTTGGTAATTGACTTTGAGTTGGAAATCTTGAATTAATATGCCAGCTGTGTCTTGAAAATAGTGATTTGGTTGTTATATTAATTAATTAAATTGATATGTTAGTTGTGTCTAGAAAATAGTGAATTGATTTGATTGTTATATTTAATTAATAGTGATTTGGTTGTTATATTTAATTAATTAAAGTGATATGTTAGTTGTGTCTCGAAAATAGTGAATTGATTTGATTGTTATATTTAATTAATTGACTTTGAGTTGGAAATATTGAATTTCTCATGTTGTTATTTTATAAAATATCATATGCAGATCCATGCACATGAGTCTATAATACTTTATTAATTGTCTTAATCAATATCATATCAAGTGGTATCAGAGCTCTACGTTGCTAAGGTTAGACAAGCTTGTGCTGGATTTTTTCTTGAATGCTAACTACCACAAAGCTCAAATTAGGAGAAAGAGAGTTGATTGAAGCTAACCTAGAAATGAATCTATCCTAGGAAAATGGCAGAAAAAAGTCCATTAGCATCAGACTCCGAGTTTCATGACCATGAGAGCCATGGTAGAGGAAATGTATAGAAAATTTAAGAAAGGTCGAAGTGAAGATTCTTCAACTTCCCATCATGACAAATGAGTATAAGAAACTCTCCTAAATTACCATTCTAAAAGCAAAGGGAAAGAAAAAAAGCTTCCCACACCTCGTGATAGTGTTGAAAATAAAAAGAAGAAAGCATCTTTAATCAAATTAGATGTTAAATCTCTTTTTCCAATATATTATGGAGAGTTGAATGCAGAGAAGCTCGATAATTGGATTACAGAGATTGATGTATATTGCAGGGTGTAGGGCATTGATTCAGACAGAACTAAGCTTCAACTCGCCAGCCTACTCCTTGGAGGAACTGCCCTCGTGTGGTGGGAAGGCAGAACACAAGCTAACATGAAGAATCATGGTAAAATTCTTTCTGTCTAGAGTGAATTTGTTTCTGCAATTAAAAAACAATTCTATCCGCTTATCTGCAACAAGCTATGATGAGTTGACAAACTCTTCGCCAATTAAAAGGGAAAAGTGCACAAAACTACACCCACTAATTTAGAGAAAGAGCTTTGATTCTAGGAATATCTTTAGACTCACCTGAAACTCTGTTGAAGTATATAGGCGGTCCACATAACTATTTAAAGCACACCATTCTCATGTTTAATCCTACTAGCATAGATGAGGTATCTGTTCAGGCTATACATCTAAAGGCTAGAGGCAAGAATGTGAACCCCGAAGTTGGGGGATCATCAAAACCCACTGCAAGAAAAAACAAGGAAAAGAGAAAGCGGAAATGGAAAGAGAGGAAGACAAATATTGTACAAAGGACCAAACCTTAGTGCACTCATTGCAAAAAGGATGGGTATGATGATGAACACTACTAGATTCTTCCTCTCGAGCTAAGGCCCAAGAAGTATGATGGAAAAAAGAAGAAGAGTGTTGCTCCTATTCAGAAGGATTTGGGGTCAGACTCAGGGGATGAAACAATGATCACAACCATAGGTATAAAAGGTAAAAATTTTGAAGCATCTACTAGTAATTCTGCACAATCTACTTATAATGAAAAAAATGAAAGGAAGACACATGAGCTTTTTCATATTAGAGTTATTTCCAAGCATCAAAAGATTTATACTTTGTTTGATAGTGGCTGACAAGTAAACTTAATTTTTGAAGAAATTGAAAAGAAGTTGGGATTACTAACCACACCTCACAAGAAGCCATATCCATTTGGTTGGGTATGTGATAAAGCAAAGCTACAAGTGAATAGACAATGTAAACTTAGGTTTTCTTTTGGGTCACCATTTGTAGATGAGGTTGAGCTAGATATTGTTCCATTGGATACCTGTGGAATTGTTTTAGGGAGTCCTTACTTATACGGTAGAAAAGCCATTTTCTATAGAGCTGAAAATAAGTATCAACTCACTAAGGATGGAATCGAATATATTGTAAGGTCTCATAAACTTAAGAATAATTATACTCTCATAAACTTGGGGAACATGAAAAGAATTGTAAATTCATGCAAACAATTTTTACTGATGGTTGTAAAGGAAAAGAAAACTGATAAAACTAATGTATTTGAAGGCTGTAATGCTAAACAGCAAGCTGATTTAGAAAAAGTTGTTTCAGAACATGATATACTATTTCAAGAAACTAAAGGCCTGCCACCCAAAAAGGAAATAGTACATGATATTAATTTGCAACAAGATGCTCCATTGCCTAACATCAGAATGTATAGGTTGTCTACATTAGAGAATGCAAAAATCAAGAGGCAGGCACAGGAGGTGCTCGAGAAAGGGTTCATAAGACCTAGCACATCACCATGTGGGTCTCCAATTGTCATAGTGAGAAAGAAAGATGGCTCGTGGAGAATGTGCATTCATTACAGAGCACTGAATAAGATAACAAACAAAAATCGTTATCCCCTTCCTCGCATAGATGATTTATTTGATTAGTTGAAAGAAGTTGTTTACCTTTCCAAGTTGGACTTCCATAGTGGCTACCATCAAGTCAGAGTTCCAGAACAGGATGCATGGAAGACTGCTTTCAAAACAAAGCATGGATTGTATGAGTGGTTAGTTACGCCTTTTGGCTTAACTAATGCTCTTGCTACTTTCATGAGAATAATGAATGATGTACTAAGGCCTTTTATTGATGATTTTGTCATTGTATATTTAGATGACATACTTGTATTTAGTAAAACATGGGAAGAACATTTGAAGCATGTAAAGTAGACTCTAGATGTTTTGAAAAGAGAAAATATTTATGTTAAGATATCAAAATGTGAATTTGGAAAAACATCTTTGAATTATTTGAGTCATATTGTAGGGGGTGGTGAATTCAATATAGATCCCTCTAAGATTCCACTCATTGTAAATTGCCCTAAACTTAAATCTTCTACATAAGTTAGAAGTTTCCGAGGAGCAACACAGTATTGGAGAAATTTTATTTCTAACTTTTCCTTGATTGCAGCTCCCTTACATGATTTAATAGGATTGAATAAAGTGTTTTGGTGGGAAGGGAAATAACAAAAAGCTTTCGACACCTTAAAAGAAAAGATTAGTACAACACCAGTGCTATCAATGCTGGATCTTCAAAGAACCTTTGAGATTGAAATGAATGCGAGTGACTATGCCATGGGAGGAGTGTTGATGCAGCATAATAAACCCATATGTTATCATTCTGAGACATTTAATTCTACAGTAGTTAATTATCCCACATATGATAAAGAATTGTAGGCATTAGTACAGAGTGTGAAAAAATGGAAACAGTATCTAATGGGCAAAGAGACAGTTACACATACTGATCATCAACCACTTCAATATTTACACTCACAAACTAAGTTGCAACAATCAAGACACTATAGGTGGATGGGTTTGCTACAACAGCTTCATCTTGTCATCATATATAAAAAGGGCATACACAATAAAGTTGTAGATATGTTGTCCATGCCAATCATAAATGCATCTACTATACTTAAGCATAACTCAGTATTGCATGAAAGATACATTGAATAGTATGCACAAAGTATAAATTTTAAAGATGTATATGCAACTTTAAGTCATGGCAAACAAGTAGAAGAAGTGGATTATCATGTTAAGGACCAACTCTTGTATAATTTTGGAAAGTTATGCAATCCTCAAACAAAGAGAATTAACATAATTAGGGAGGCACATACTTCCGTGATATTAGGTCAGTTTGGTGTAAGTAAAACAATTGCACAGGTGCAAATATTTTGTTATTGGCCAAAAATGAATGAAACAGTTTCTAGATATGTAAGAGGGTGTACCATGTGTGTTAAAAGCAAGCCCAACAATAGAAAACTAGGCTTGTACACTTCACTACCAGTTCCTTCTCATCCTTGGGAAAGTGTTTCCATGGACTTTGTTGGTGGATTGCCTAAATCGAGAAGAGGTCATGACTATCTATATGTTATTGTGGATAGGTTCAACAAAATGTGTATTTTAATACCTTGTAACAAACAGATTATAGTTGAACAAACATTAAAGTTTTTCTTTTAGCATGTATGGGTTCATTTTGGATTACCCACTTCCATTGTATCTAATCGAGATTCCCGATTTGTTGGGATGTTTTGGTCAAGTCTGTGGGAATTGATGGACACCAAACTGAAGAAGAGCACAACCTTTCATCCACAAACAGATGGCCAAACAGAGGTGGTCAATTGAACAGTGATCCAGTTGCTGAGGGGCTATTGCAGCAAGCATCCCAAGCTTTGGGATAAACATTTGTGTTATGTGCAACATGCTCACAACCGGGCTAAATATCCTTCTACATAGAGATCTCCTTTTGAGACCTGTTTTGGTTTCACACCAAGGTCTCCCTTGGATTTTGTCTTTGGTAAAGACATAGTGGTTGATGAACACAACAATGTGGACAAGGCAACCAATTTCATTGAACAAATGCAAGAGATTCACCAGGCAGCATAGGAATAGCTGGAAAAGAGCGAAGCCAAGTACAAGGCAAGGCATGATAAGCATTAGATTGAGCATAGTTTCCAAGTTGGCGATCTAGTCTAGTTGTATATTAGCAAAGACAGAATGCAACGTGAAGGTAAGAATTTGAAGCCAATAAGGTATGGACCTTTCAAGATACTTGAGAAAATCAGTGAGAATGATTTTCGCCTTGATTTGCCAGCTTACATGCACATCTATTCAGTAGTTAATATAGAAATCTTGAGACTATTTGAACCTTCATGGATTGAAGATCCCGAAGAGGAGAGTCAATTGCCTTGTATTGATGATCTGTTGCCTAAATATCTCAATGAATTGCAGGAAGATACAATTTTGGACAAGAAGGTGAGAACTACATGTAGAGGCGATGTTGAGTACCTCACGATTGGACTCAAGGGTTCAAAACCAAGCAGTGCAAGATGGATAGAAATTGGGAAATCGAGGAATCTATATCCTCACTTGATTGATGCTCACAAACCAAATTTTGGTGGTCCAAAAGCTTTTTCAGTGGGAAGGTGTGATCCAAATGGGATCCTAGAACACACTCTAAGTTTTCATGACTCTTTAAAAATCATGCCAAAGGTTACAAATCTTGTGAAGATCAAGCTTATCGAAGGTATCCTCATAACAGTTGCAATTTCTGATCAATGTGGAGCAATGAGGACTGTCTATCAAGCGCGCAGACTGTCGGCCCATGGTAACACACGTTATTGCAAATTAGAAAATCCAGAGGCCATTTCGACAAATGAGGGTCATTTCTGATATGCGATTAGCGACAAGTCGCTAATCACATATTGTAGGAAAAAACCCTCGGAGAGGGAAAGGCTACAAGCACCCGGACCCAAAATACAGTAAAATGCAACACATGTCATTCTGATTCTGTCAGAAGCGGGATTCCATAAAAACCGGTAGGATATCGGAAGGGCTTCCAGTGGTAAGCGGTTTCAACCGAGTCGTGCCTGATACCATATAATGGTTGCCATGCATCCGGCGGAAGAGAGAGAAATCGTTCACATCGAACAGGTAAACATCATGCTACTTAGCCGCCCAATATTGAAGATGACTGTAGGATCTGGGGCCCTTAGATCAATGACAAAGATGCGTTCCGATGGATGACCAAATTTGATGAGGTTAACAAGTAGAGTTGTATAGGATTTGAAGTCCGATATGGACGATGCATTGGCAGAAGGTCGTGTTTGGCGGCCATTCTTGGAGTTAACAGAAAAAAAACGGTCGTTTCAAATATGTCCAAGAGAACTCACACTCATTTTTTATGAAATAGGTGGCCACCTGCCTATGAGGCATTATACAGTGATTGATTATGTAGGAGAGAGGGAATTCAAATGAACAGAGGTAGGGGAACTAGAAATTAGGGAAGCGAAAACGAACATTCACAAAGTAGATTGGATTTAAAGCCACCAACTAACAACGAAAGCAACAAGCAGTAAGCTAAGAGCAGAGAGCAGTAGGCAGTAAGCCAAACGTGGAGAGAAGAAGCCGAGCTAACCTACAAAGGCAAAGGCAGCATCGAGCCAAAGTTAACACAGAGACAGAGAGTGTCAGAGAGTTTGTGCACTCCAAAAAAGGCTTGAGAGGTTCAAGCACACTCCTCTTTAATGCCTGTCATGTATGAGTTTTAGATTGGGCTCATACTACTGTGACAAATAGAGGTCCAGAGTCAGTAAAGAGAGTCTGTGTACTCCAGAGACTTGGGGTATCCAATTATAGTCTTGTTGATTTGTATTTGTTGAGTGAGACTCAAATTGAGCTCACTGTTGTAAAAACTCTGCTTTGAAAACATAATATAGAGGCCACCAGTGAAGGTTGGACTAGGAGACATAGCCCACGAGTATTGGGTGAACTCCTTATTAAACTTGTTGTGATTATATGTTTGCGTGTTATGTTTTCTTTAACTGCTTCATTGTCTGTGTATTTTGCAATATTATCGATCCATTGCATAAAATATCATAGGCACATCCATGCACATGTGTTTGTAATACCTTATTAATTTTCTTAGATCAATTTCAGATCAAGTGGGACATTTTGTAATATTTTCTTGGTTTCTCCGTTTTAATTTATTTAAAATCCCGCAGGAATTTATTAAAATCACAAAGTTGATGGGTAACCCTTGCACAATCGAAGTGTCGTAGGGGTTTTTAAGGATGCCTAATCCATATATACACTGAGAAAACTAGTTTAATTAACACAAATCATGATTTCACCTCAAATTTCTTTGCCGAATTGGAATTTATTAAAATCACAAGCTTGATGGTTAACCCTTGCACAATCAAGTGCCCTAGGGGTTTTTCAAGATGCCTAATCCATATATACACTCAAAAACCCAGTTTAATTAACACAAATCATGATTGCACCTCAAATTTCTCTGCCTAATTTCGTCACTGAAAAGTCCAAAAAGTCACACTAAAGGCACGTACCTAAATTTGTCCAAAAAGTTGAACTAAAGACAAGTCCCTAAATTTGGAGAAACATCTCATTTATTTGAATATTGAATTTAAAACCATGGGTACACTAAACCAAGTTCTCAAAACCACTACCATATGACTCTATCAATTTACATTTTTTCCCAAGTCAAATTAAAAATTTATTTGTCATATTTTATTTATATATTTTAATTCTAAATTAAATAATTACAATCCCAAAATCTATGGTAAAAATTAAAGCTCTTGACATATTAGAAAGTAAGATGAATTTAGCCTCTTTTAATTATCTATTTATTAAATATTATTATTTATTATTATTACTGATGTAATTTCATCTACTCAAAATGTTTTAATTTATTTTTATTTTTATTTTTATATTATATCGTCTAACATTTTGACTAGATTAGATTACATAAAAATAAAATAAACATAAAATTGAGGGAAATAGTATAGTTATATTGGAGGTAGTATATATGTATTAGTAGAGAGCAAAGAGATTACACACAACATAAATCACACTCATTGTTTATTGATCACATAAAGTAGGTACATATATAAGAAATAGATGAGAATTAGATCAGAATTAGATCACCGACTTCTAGATGATAAGATCCGAAGAAGGTGGATCTATGACTCATAGACAACTCACACACATAGGGAAATAGCTAATCACACCTAGAGACTCATAATGACAACTCAAAAGAAGCATTACTTCCAACACCCTCCCTTAATGCTTACAAGAATAATCTTTGTGTGACTCGTCTTCATCAACACTCACGTCGAATTTGGAATCTCACAAAGAACGCTCTTTCACCGCCACATCTTCGAGCTGTCACTTGAACTCCATTTAAAACGCAACCGCCTCAAACCATTATTGATGAACTCTGCATGATCAACAATATTGACACTTGAACTTGTCGGGGCTTCCGCGATAAGATCCATCAAGTAATGAACCATCCTATGGACCAACCACCATATGTTGGATATTTAACTTTCGGCTATATGCTAGTTGCTAAGATGGAGGTCTCAATACTATATGTGTTCAAAATTTGATCAATCAACTTGAACTTAATAGCACACCAGAATTGATGTTTCAGACACAAGGGCTTCAAGTTTAAGAACCACCAACCATTTTTATAACCAATAAAAACACAAAGACCAACCGCGAGAATGTACAGAGACAAAATCAATGACTGCTCTTTATTGATCTCTACAAATTAGATCAAATATAATAATAACAACTTTGCATATTGGTATTTTCGATCATATCTATTGCATTTAGATCTCGATCTCTCGATAACCAATAACACAATGTTTTATTAGTTCAGATCTAGAAATAAAAATGCCAACATTCCACCTATATGCCGCAATTGTACGTATTACACCATCTGATAATCTCACGAACCACCATTTAAAATATGTAGTCATTTCTCTCAATTGTAGATCCACACTATATCAAACCATATCTATGTTGATCCAACTTCTTCATAAGTAGATCTCCTCTTCTTTTACAAAGATTTGTCCACAATGGAACTTCACAAAATAGCAACAACATTGGATCTTTGTAATTCTCCTATGCATACAATTATCCACATTCCACAAACAAATCAATTATTCATACAAACTATAGATCAAACACTCTATTAAACTGATCTATTTACAAAGGAGTATCATGGCTAAAATTGCATGAACTCAACCCATCTTGTGAGAGAGTCAGGGTTGAACGAGATACCATGTTAAAAAATAGAGAGAGAAAAGACATTATGCACAACACAAATCACACTTATTGTTTATTGATCACACAAATAAGTCACATATATAAGAATTAGATCGTCGACTTCTAGATGATAATATCGAGAGAAGACTCATCTATGACTCATAAGCAACTCACACACATAGGGAAATAACTACTTCTAGAATCACACTCTCACAATGATAACTCACAACAACACACGGAAGCATTACTTCCAACAATTTACATAACATAACCTTATAACATCTCTTCTATTTGAGTTGAAGAGAGTAAATCGTCAACTAAATACTAGCATAGAACCATCTTAACTTAGGATCTATCAAGTGTTGAGGGGGATCAAATATCCTGAGATGCAAACCTATTTTAGAGTAAAAAGAGACTTGATCCCTTTCAGTGGTTGCTAGGTATGGATCTAATATGGTCTATATTTTAAATTAAATTGTATAAAATAAAAATAAAACCTTCATAAAAATTGATACTCAAGTTATTTCACCAAAATTTATCATTTATATTTATTTTTTAAATTTCATTTATTTAAAATAATTCAAAAAATAAATAATTTATAATATTGATATCTAAGATATTCAACCAAAATTCATATTTTACATTTTAAAAATAAAAAATTAATAATTTCTATATATAATGTTAAATTAAATCTATTAAAAATATATAGTTCTAAAATTAAAAAAAAAAAAAATGTGATCATCTAACCCATCATGTTCTATTTAGTGTAATAAATAAAATAAGATACATTTTTCAAAGGAAACTTATAACATTTGGTAAAAATCATAAAACTTTAGGATATTCAACCAATATCCAAAAGTTATATTCTTTCCAAAAACATTAATAGGCATGAGGATATTCCACAAAAACAAAACATTCATATGCATGAGGATATTCCACCAAAATCAGTCATTCAAAATTTAACAATTGATTTTAGACACTTAAATTCCTTATTTATTAGATTAAAAATGTATCCCACAAAGAACCATTAACACCTAATGTTCCAAACAACTCACTAATCCTATTCTCAAAATCCATTTTACTTCCTCCTTGATGGTATACTTAATAACTTGAATACCAATGCTGATACCCTCTCCTTTAATTTTGTAATCAAATGCCTTTTTCATTTACTTAGTGACTTTAGTTACACTTCTTAGATCCTCTCTTGTATTCATGTAACCAAATGCTTTTTTGATATTTGCAAACTTTGTCTTTTATTCATGTAACCAAATGCCTTGTTCATATCTGCAAAAGAAATGTGATGGGTAATATATTTATCTAGTTCAATAATCTCCAAAGAAATAAGGAATGACAAATCAATAACTAAATTACTTCCCGTAATTCAAAATTATACAAAATTCAAGCAAAGGTCTATTAAGAACATAAAATTCAAGCAAAGGTCTACGAGGCATGAAAAATTGAATGGGGGCCTATAGTTTCCGAAGAAGGTGCATTTCAATGTCCTTTTGTTCAAAAATTTAGATGATTCATTGCAAACATTATGTCTAAATGAGGGACACCCATCAAAATAGAAACACCCCAATCCTAAAAGTACAAAATTATTCAATATCGAATTCCCTTTCACTTGATAAGCATAATAATTACAAGTATGTTTTATTATAAAGGAAGAAATGATATCTTTAAACAAAAAGGAGGTCATAGAAAATAAATCATGGCGGGCTTCAATGGTTCAAATCATTGGCTTATTGCAATGAACTCCTCCATCTTTCTTTCTGCAATTACTTTAAAAAGACGATAAAAACAAATTTTCAGAATTTAAATGTTTATTGTATACATTAGTTCTAGAGCATGTCACAATTTTTAGATAATTGTTACCCCACATTAATTGGAATTTTATGTTTTTAAATGGCCTGCATTAGAGAATAATACCATTGGAAAAACCATGTGTCGTCAAAACTTGGAGCCCCAAAGTCTTGAAGTGTACTTCAATTTAATTTAATTTATATCTATATATTATTATATATATAATATTATATATTATATATTATATATATATATATATATAATATATATATAATATAAAATTTAATTTGACTTATTTAACATGTTTAAGTAACATAACAATAACATAACATGACAAGATCTCTTCCACACTAGGCTAGGGAGAGTCGTCTTCAACTGTACATAAATTTAATTTAATTTTTATTTTTATGTCATTTGACCTAGTAAACATATTTAAATAACATAACATGACAAAACATTACAAGATCACTTCCGCACTAAATTAGGAGAGTCTCGCCATAATTATATAGCTTATAAATATTCTAATTGCAAATATAAAAATTTCAAAAATAATACATACCTTTCTTTTAAATTATTAAATTTAATATTTTTTCTATATTGAATTAATAAAATTTAATTGAAATTTGTAAACCAAACACTTTAATTAAAATATTACATTCTATATTAATAATACATAACCATAACAATGCATATTCAAGTCTTGTCATTTGTCATTTTCCAACAGTTGTGT
>APFE030733836.1:15345-29598 GCA_000404065.3 Pinus taeda
ATATATATATTTATTCCAACGGTTTCCTGCAACAAAATTTAAAGTATAGAAATGGCACTAGAACCATGTCATACATACATTACTAATAATAATGTTATCTATAAAAACCAGTGACACAGAAACAAGGGTTACTGATTAACAGAAAACAGTGATGCCCCGGTAGTCGCAGAGAAAAAAAAGAAAAATAGAATATCAGTGATACCTTCGAGCTAACCAAGTAACAAAGACTCAAAAAAACAAATAAAAAAATTATAAAATAATCATTTGGTAACATCGAAAAAAACAAATAAAAAAATAATTATAAAATAATCATTTGGTAAGAAGTTTGAAAATAGCTATTTGGTAGTTCTGGCCTCGTGAATCTACAGCTTGTTTGAACCCACCAAAGGAAGTATCAATTTCTTCCTGCCAAAAGTATGAAATGAGATATTTTGATTTCATAAATTTAAAAATTTATATTTTAATTTATGGATATAATTGTTTTTAAGGTATTTATTCTGGTTAATTTTAATAAAAATTTTGACAGAGATTTTTAAAAATTTGAATTTTGTGTAGAATTTGGTTTATTGGTCTTGGATAGATGGTAATTAATTTTTTTTTCCTAAAACACTTTTGATCTGAAATCATCAATTGTATTTCTCGCTGATAGGGGTGATATATTGGACATGATAAAGATGTAGTATCACCAAACTTACAAAATATATGTATATATGTAGAATTTGAATGGGCTGTGTTTTTGAGGATGTTGAATCCATATATGCATTTAAATCTGTATTTTAAATAAGGGAAAATCACAATCTTGTTTGAAATGGAGTAAGTGCTATTTTTTAGAGTCTTTGACAGACTGCATATATGGATTCAGCGCCTCAAAAACTCCCGAGGCGCTTCAATTCAAACTTGTGATTTCGATAACTCCCTTTCTGATTCTAGACAACTTAAATGGAAAATAAACGTGAAAACTTTCCAAAAAATTACATAAAACTACCCTACTTAAAATTGTATCCCTTAATTTCTATAAAAAAAAAAAAAAAAAAACGTAATTTCATCTGTAAATTAAGCTACCTTAAAAAAAAATCTAATTAAAATGTATCCCATCCTCTCAATAATTGAAAACAACCTGAACCTCAAGTCAAACATTTAACATTATTAAATTTCCAAAAAACTAGAACTTTAATGGAGCCATGGAATCCGTGACCTCTTAGTAGGTACAAATTGAAAGGCAATCTCCCGTGTCCCGTAGGAGTTGCAAATTCAAAGATGTTCATGTGGTCTATATGGAAACAGTTGAGTCCAAGCTCTATCTGTAATTATCGTTACCATCATTGTCCCATCCTTCAAAATATATTTTCCTAGGGGATTTTTCAAATTATTAGGTGGTTTTTCTTATTAAAATGACCTTGAATTATTTTTATCCCGGACTCAGAACAAATTTCTCTTTGTTTGCTAAAGTTTAATAATATAAAAGTCAAGTATTTATCCATTCTAAAGTTTAATGGGATTTTCAATGAAATCATCCACAATTAGACAAAATGATCATTTGTCAATTTTTATCAAATTATGTCAAAATCAGGTATTAAAATCTGAACATATTGGTGAAAACCATTATCCATAAGCGGAACCCATACCAAGATTATTCTTCCTGCATAGCAAAAATAAACTATTTCTTCTGAAATTTTAACACCCGGCTGAGACAAGCCCTGACCTATGTACCACCATTTCAATTTTGAACTGCAACTTATTCGTTCAATGCATGAGACTCCCTGGACGAGGATTGTGAACAACGCCCACGTGATCACAACCTTCTCAAAACATATTCTTACTTTGGGAGACTTATGAGAATGGACGGACTATGGTTAAAAAGAGATATCCAGGCTGGTAGAAGAAATATTGGGTCTAATGTAATTGGATTTTTTGGAGAAAATTGAAAGGTAATTCTTTCATTCTTTTAGTTATTTTTCTTTGAAAGGATTGGTTACTTTTAAGCATGGTTGAGTGTTCACAAGATTTGGTTGTGGTAAATCTACCTTTCAAAGGGTATATCAATTTGTTTTTAGTTGTTTCTTATGACTGTTATTTATTTGATTGTTGTTAATAGGAGATAGTTTATAGAATAGCAAAATTCAAAAAATGAACAAGGAGGAGAGAGAAAAAGTTGAGGGTGTAAATAGGAGTAATGGGTAATATGAGAAAGATCTGGGTGTATTTAACATAGGGGAATATAAGGGAAGAGATTTTGGAGAAAGTAAAACATAAAAAAGGGTTAATGAAAAGAATTGAGAATCTCATTTGAGAAGAGAAGAGAAACATTTTTTTTTTACAAATTGTTGTTAATGTTGAGTTTTTAAACTGTGATATAAATTTTTCGAAAAATCAAAACTTCATATATTAGATTGGTAAAGTTTTAATGGTATAGCAATTTTATAGTACTTTTTGGGGCTAGCTTGAAATATATGGTCTGTTGCTCGGCTAAATCTAGCAAAAGAAATGGATATTACTAAGATTCTAGTATTGGAACACTCTTCTTCAACCATCCAATATTTATTCAAAGGTTCTTTTCCTAATGGCAAACAATTAAAGTTGCTCCATAGAATTTTGGGTGCCTACAACGACTTTCATCTTAACATCCCATGATTCAATTATCTTCACTTGTAGCCTATTTAAATTTTTTAGATCCCCATTGCTAGCCCTATGGAAATCATGTAAAGGAAAATATAACCACATTTTATACCCACCACCCCTCCCCCCCACATTGGCTCCTACTATATGGTTTGTGACTCATTCTGTTGGTAATATATTAGAGGTGATGTGGCTAGCAGAGAGTATGCATGTCATGTGGAGGTTTGACTCCCATTTAATTTTCATGCGTTTAGACCTTTGGTTGAGCGATACCGTAAACAATATTTGGATCCTACACTTGAAACTTTGATGGCTCCAAGGAGGTGGATGATCATGGAATTTAATGATGAAGAGATGAACAAATATGTGTACTCTTCGGCCTTGGGTTTAAATCTATGGGTAGTATCTAGTTGAATTGTAGCTAGCCTCCATGGTGGTTGAGCTTGTTATGGTGTCAGTTGATCATTTCTTTGAGCTGGGAAAATAATTTTGATATTGATAATGTCACTTGTTGTGAATTGGGGATTTTTGGGGCAATTGTCTGGTCAATCACTCAGCTAGTAGAAAGTGTAACCTATTCTGGTTCGTGGGAGGTTACCTGAGAAATGTAAATAAATTAGGGGCATTGCGGTTTTCTCTATTGGATTATGAGATCAGAGTCTTCCTCAAACATGTTATCCTCCCCAATACTATTCGATGATGTGCACCATGGGTTCTTTAGTGGTTCTAGAAAGGCACAATTCTTTGTACTTTTGGACGTGGTGGTGCAATTGGTTATAGGACCTGTTTACATGAGAGTCTTTACAGTCATTCTAGCTCAATTCTTGCTCTCGGGTATCTTACAATGCTTAGGAACGAATTCTTCTTTGTCATTTGTAACCCCTCTTCAATCGAGTACCTTGTCAGTCCTTTTGGCGGAATTTCACTTTTCCATTGAGGAATTCTCCTTTTTGTTTGTTGTATAGTTAGTGCCCTACTCAATTGGGCTCTCCTATTTTGTCTTGCATATTGTGTATCTTTCAATCCTTTTGGCATAATTTCACTTTGCCACTTAGGTACTCTTCTCTCTGTTTTCTATATAATTAGTGCCTTGTGCAATTGGTTTATCCTCCTCCTCTCCCATGGGTTTCTTAGTTGTTCCCAACTGACTCCCTGGGACTTCTCCCGATCACTAGGCCTTCAGTCTTTCTTTGCAACCCTTTCCTTAACCCTTAAACTTCTCAACTTCAAGACCTCACTAGAAATTGGTTCCCTCCTCTTGGTAATTGCACACTGTCATTTAGGAAACACCCTCTAGCCATTGCAGGTAGTAGTATCACAAGTAGCAAGTGTCCACAACAAGTTGAGGATTGTTGGGATCACAACTGTTGTTAGACCAAAACCCGTAGGCATCAACCTTCGCTACAATCGCCAGAGTTAGGATCCACAAGAGGCGATTAGTCCATGTTGTGAAAAACATGGGGAGCGTTGAACCCAATGTCCAACAATCTCGCCCTAGCGCGAGCCGAGTGAGTTTCGAACTCGAGACCTATTGCTCTGATACCACTTGGTAGGATCACGATTGCTGTTAGACCAAAACCCGCAGGCATCATTGTCTGCTACAATTGCGAGAGTTAGGATCCACGAGAGGCGGTTAGTCCATGTTGCGAAACACACGAAGAATGTTGAACCTAATGTCTAACAAGAATTTTCACTTTAAGAATTTAGATTTGCAATGGAAAGTCTATCAACAAACGAACATAATCATATTTATTGTGGAGGAACTCCAATCTCTTAAAACCAAGATTAAGCGTCAAAATGACGAAATTGATGCTTTAAGTAGGCCCTTAACTAAATTACAAATGCAAATAGATACAAGTGAAAATCAAAACTCTATAAACAATGCGTTGGACCAACCCCTAAAAATTTGTTGTTTCATCTAAATAAGTCTATGGTAGATGACCACTCTCCCTTACGAATTTTCTAAATTATATGTCTGTAAATCATTTGTGTAGGTCGAAAATCTATAATAATAATATTTCAGTTTGAAATTTTGGCACCACTTTCTAGTACTCCTTTGAACAAGCGAATGTATAGAAAAGCAATGTAATTATTTTCCAAGTATGCTAGTATTGTCGCAGCGCAAACTTAATTGAAGAATAACTTATTTGCGTAAAAAAACCAAGGTTATTACCATATATGTTGTTGAAAAAAAAAACGCAAAACAAATCATTTTTTAAATCAATTGAACTTCTTAGATAGAAATCAACGTGATAATGGAGAAACTAGATGAAAATGGATAAAAATGGATAGACTCCCGAAGTTAGGATATGGGTGCCATAATTACTTTGTCACTGTACATTTATGTAAGTTTTGTTAGTTTTGTGGGGAAGATAAGCATTCACCACCATGATACGAGGTTTTTGGATTTTGCCTGTCAATTTATTCTAGATTTTTTCAATTATAGATATTGATAATTATAATATATATTGGTTTAATAGTTATATTCGTATTTTTTTCCAATTTTATTTATATTATTTTGAAAATTGAGAAAGATTATATAATATAATTAATTATATGAAATATTTTAATAATTATAAGGGGTATGTATTGATTTTTTTTTATATTTTAAATTAAATTATTATAAAAAATAAAGATATAAATAATATAGTTTATTAATGTTTAGTGATATTATCATAATTCATTCAATATTTATTAGAAATATTTAGTTTCTTATTTGGTTTGTGGTAATATTGGATGTTCTTATAGATTATATAGATTAACATAATTTTTACTTCAATTTTTTGGTAGGAGGATTTTAGCTAGCTCTTAGTTTTGGGTGTAATTGAAAGATTCTTTCAACTAACTAAATGGTGGATAAGATAATCAATCTAGCTCCAACTTGTTACAGTGTAAATATATGATATTGTGTAATATTAATATATATATAAAGAAGTTTATTGTATGAAATAATTTATGTATTAGTATCAATTAGTCTCTAAATGTAACTCCCTTATGGGAAGGCCCACAAATATATGAGAGTAGATCCATTTGTGAATGATTTCTAGGTGTGGCCATTGACTTTCCCTGGCAGTGTCCAGCATGACATGATATCTGAAATCTACTAGAGTTGTAATATCTAAGGAGCATGCCCCTATTTTAATGAAGATAACCATGAGGAAGTTAACTCTCTTTGCAACCTTAGCATTTAAGATGAGTTGGAAACTAATGGGCCAAAATAATTGATTAGTCATTGAAGATTGCATCATGCTCTTGGGATATAACTCCAGAACATTGAAATAATTGCAGTTATGTCATGTATAGAGGGGGCCATGCTATCTTGGTGGACAGATGGAAATTAAATTTTGAAAAGAGAAAGTCTCATGAAATTGAAAAAGAATAAATAGAGTGCATGCTACTATATATTAGAACTACTTGCATCAAATCATAGGTTTGAAAGAACCATGACAAGGAAGAAGTGAATGAGATACTAGAGTGATTTTCTTGGCATCCCATATGCTAGACCTTACAAAAATGGAAATCCACACTTATTATGGTTTGGTAACATTGTATATTATAGAGAAGATAACCATGCTATTGTGGTTTTGAACTCATAGAATTATAGTGTCTCTTTTGCCATGGACTTGTGGTTTTCAGTGTTCTAAATCATAGTGATAACATGACTATAACCTTGTTGCATCACATTGGATACCATCAATTAAAAAAAAACTATTAGTGGTGGTATAGTTATTTTATGTTTTTTTAAAGAAATTTTGTTATATTTATCTTTTTATAAAATTATTTGATGAAGAATATTCAAAATCAAATGAATGTCATATTGCAATACTCGCTTTGGGCACATTCAATATCTAGGTTGTTATTCTAGATAAGTGGAAAGTACAATTGTAGGCCATGTATCTCGGTAGGTGGAAGTATGTCAATAGAATAGTTAGTAGTTCAGTCCTTATAAACATGAGATTGATTTAGTATTCTGAAGAAATTGTATCTTCAAATGATCAAGTAGAAGTATAGCCCAGAATGTATCGTTGTGATGGAGCTCAATTTAGTAGATTTTAAAATGGATAAAGATGTTAATGAAGATGCAAGGTAGTGGTCAATGAATACAAAAGATCTGAAAGATAAAAAAAGGTAAGATTGATGAAGGTAAAAAAAAAGAGACAAAATGAATTTAATTTTTATTTTATTTTATAGTGTCTAAGAGGGGTGACCAATGTTTATTGATTTTAAGGTCATTGTTTCTATTAATATTATTAAGGTGTTTTTTGATCTCAAGTGTTTCTTTTATCCGTCATTTATAATAATGATTTTCTAGAGCAAAGATTTTGGTGTTTTATAAATTATGTGTGTTCATGACATGTTCAATAACCATTGATTTTTTGAATCTTTCATGTATTATGTTTTTTTGAATCTTTCATGTATTATGTCTGCACTATATTTCTTAATTTTTTTCATGTAATGCTTAGTTTATCTAATATAACATTTGTTGAAAATAAAATCATTTAAATAAATAAATAATTAATTTATATTAATCTGAAAATGATTTTAAGTAATAACTAGATCATCAAATTGTAATAAGATTGAAACTCGAAAATGGATAATAAAAGAGAACTTTTAGACCATATGTAAATAGATATGATTGAAACTCGAAAATGGATAATAGAAGAGAACGTGTAGAACATATGTAAATAGATATGGTAATGGAAATTTGTAAACGATATGTAAACGGATTTAAAAGGAAAAACATTAATTATTAATATATAAAAATGGTAATTATATAAAGTATTGAATAAAACCATATCAATGGAATTTTACACTTATAATTTTAACTTATGTAAAATTAGGATTTCAAATTATGAAATTTTGCCACCTGATAAAGGTTTATTTAATGGATTGTTTATATGGTGCATAAAAGTTTTAAAATCATATGAATAGGTTGGTTAATATTAAAATTATTTTAATAATAAAATATTATAAAAGGATTTTTATATTATTAATATAATAATATAAATTATTTTAATTAATAGAGTAAAAATAAAATTAATATAATATTAAAATCGTTATTGATATGGTATTAAATAGTTAAATTTTATAAATGATGTTTTTTTTATATTATTTTAATTTTATTATTTAATTTATTAAATTACATATATATAAAAAATGAAGACAAATTTGAATTTGATTTTAGGGTTTTTTTTCTAGGTTTTTAATAAGTTGTTCATGTTGAGCACCATTATCTCACACTCATATGGGTGAAACCTCCTCTTATAGGAATGTTGTCTTGAGAGATAGCAAAGCCTAAGGCATTGTTGTTATAACACTTCATTGCTCGCCATTAAATTCCAATGGAAAAGACATTGATCCAAATCTCGGAGGGAAATAAAAGGCCCCAATGGAAGCTTACTAGCATAATCAAAACCAGAGAAAATGCCTACCCGATGCAGTGAAAAACCCCAAATTTAAATTCATATCAGGAATACTAGAAAATTGCATCTAGTATATGGGAGACCATGCATTGATCTACAATTTCATAGGCATGTGTCCAACTAAAAGGGATTTAATCAGTTGTATCTAAAACAAATGGAAACCCAAGGAGAAAATAGACCTAGAGTTGTGGGGTAAAGGGGTTCCCATTGTCATTTTCAAAAATTTGGAGGACGAAACTAGGGTTTTTGAAAATTGGCCCTATTTTTCGACAACAAGGGCCTATACATGCACTTCTGGAAGGAGAGATACAACCTTGAAAAGAAGGAATTACAAGTAGCCTTAGTATGGGTGTGGATCTTCTCACTCCCCAAGGAGTTCTGAAATGAGGAATTCTTGGAAGGGATCGAAAATACAATAGGATTTGTTTTCAATTTATTGGAAGAAATCAAGAGGTGCATATATACATTGTATGCTCGCATTTGTGTATATATGAATATTTTTGAACCCTGACTAGCCTCCATAGACATATATTATCACAATAAATTGCACCAACAATATCTGGATTACGATCATGTTCCATTTGACTATTGCAGATGACATGAATATGGCCACCTATCCAAGAATTCCCTTTAATCAAAAGGAAATCCCTCCGGAATAATAGTGGGAAAAAGATACAGAAGGCTTCAAGAGAGTAGCACCCCTATGAATAAATTGGCACCAATAGGAAGCCCTCTACCCAAGGAAAACCAACAATGCCAAAATAAATATTTCATCTTGGAAGAGGACATGGAAATGCCAAAAAACTGAGTGCAATATAAATCAACTCTATGCATCCTAAACCAGATCGAAGATCCATTAAAAGAATAATCCAAAAGTAGAGGAAATATCCCAAGGGGACACCCAGGATGATACAAAAGAGATGGATGTGGTGAAGAGACCTTGGAAAGCATGGTAGAAGAGCTAAGAGGAAAATATTTGCAAATATTTATGGAACAAATGGTGTAGATGTTGCATCAAGCCTACTTGAACCTCCACAATCACAAGGGAGCGACCTCTCAAAGCTTACGCTCATCAATTCATGACATCCAGACTCATAACTTCAAGGATCCTTCAAATACCTAGAAGGAAAGAAAATTAAGTCCAAAAAAGGAAACAAAAACTTCATCCAAGAAGTAGTTGAGATGTTATTCAAGTCAGGTAAGGTGACTCTTATGACCAAGGTATTCCCCTCCATTCCCCATCCTTCTCAATGAAATTAATCACTTTAAACATTAGGGGCCTCAATAGAAAAGGATATTAAAGGCTCTTACAAGAAGAATCCATAGGGAAAAATCTAGGATAATCATGCTTTAGGAGACAAAATTCTCAATTAAGTGGCTAGATGAATGATCCAACAAAAGTTGGAAGGTTTGTTCCTTAGCACTGCTAGACAAAGCAAGACAAGTAGGGGACCTTGCCATTATTTGGAACCCCATGAAGATCACCATGAATGATCTTATAGTAGCTCCTCACATTCTCTTAGGTGAGTTCCAACTCATATCCAATTCAACTGGAAGGATAATAATTATTTATGGTCCAACTTTGTTAAATGAAAATTGATAGGAAATTTAATTGCTTAAATTGTGAGTTCATTAAAGTATAAATTGGGGGTCATAGGATAATAAGGCATACACACAATATCTGCAAGACTAGATCTAATTGGTAATTTCTAACACATGTTGCAACATTCCAACAAAAAATACTTTCTACTCGACATAATTTACAGCTCACTTGATAAAAGAATATTTAATATTCACAAATCTTCAAAAGCAATTGTATCCATCAGCATGCAATAAAGTCCAGTAAAAGTAACAACTAAGAATCAATTCACACTTATGTTGAAAAATAAAAAAAATGTTCAAGTTAAGAGGAATACAAGTCCAAATCTTGGGGGTATTTCTCAAACCTTTATTAGATCCTTGGGTTATTGTTATCTTATTGTGCATGCAATTAGGGGCCTTAATACACAACAAGAATTCAACTCATTCAAATCATAAAGCGATTCTCAAATAAAGCGACAACATTAACCAACCGTAATGAAATAAATTTGACATATCAATTTACAGCATTAAAATTACAATTCTACAAAAATCGTAAAGAATCACATTAAATATACTAGGCACATGTAACCAATGGAAGTGCATTCCATACTAGGGGGGTCTACCTGGCTAGAAGCACTATAGGTAGAAGAACTTGTTACTCCAATAGATAAAACAAAAAGAGTGAAAATTATAATGTGTAGTCATTAAAATGTGATACAGAGTCCAAAACTTAGTTCAGTCGCTACAATAGTCTCACAATAACATTGGCGCTAACCTTCTTCGTTCGGTTACAAAGAAAAAATATAGACTATTACTGTCCAATCTAGACCAAAGGCCAAGTAGAAGTGTTATAACTAAGCGACTAATCTTTAAAAACTATGAAAATGGATGAAACTATCTAACTATTTATGAACAATCTCACTCTAAATAAAAACTTAGCTAATATAAAAAAATATAACAAAATAATAGTTTCTTTAACTGTGTTGTCTATGGTTAGAAGTATTCAAGTTTTCATGCCAACTTAACATTGCATTATTTCCTCCTATTGCTATCAAATATGGTTTCTTTCGATAGATGTGATGTGGTGCTACATCTGATAACCAATGGTCGTTTCCCTGGGACTTAGGAAAAAAGGAGTCTGCAATGCCATAAAATAATTAGATAAGCAAATTTACTGAAATATATATTAATTTAGCAAGGGAACACATAAAAAAGTAATAATCACCTTTGTTATTCAATATTTGATTAAAGATACAAAATGAAAGGAAATAACAATAAAGTATAAGGAAATCTGAGGTGATGCTTAGGGATATGAGTCACAGAAGATGTTTGGGGAGTGCTTTGAACAAGTTGAATTTGAGGTTCTTCATCTCCCCCATTGTAACCACTCTCCTCCCATACTTACCTAAATTCGCTGGTCCACCGGGGTAAATATGTGATGAAGAGTTACTATGACATGATTCAACCTCCTAGATTACCTTAAGGAAATGGAATCGAAAAACCAAAACCTTACTGACTTCCCTCAAGTGCTACAGGAACCCCAAGAGCTAAACCACCTTTCCAAGTGCCTAGACCCTGATATTAACATATGTTTTTGTGTCTTGAACCCTAGACATTGACACAACACTATTGGAATTTTATTGTAACCCTCTAGTCGCATTCGTAAGCCTACCATGGAGCGCTTGTAGCCTTTTCTACCCAGTTTTATGCCTGGGACCACGAGATATGAGGCACTTTTTCAAGGCTAGACTCTAGATCATTGCCCATAACTTAACAAAACTCTCATAAATGATAAATGACACAAGGAAAATCCTTACATACAAAACTTATAAAATAACTCGACCTAGCAAGGCCTAACCATGACATACATTTCATCAAACACATCATGAACATGTGATCTACAGGTGATAATTACACATCTAAACATAGGGATCTCATACTTATTTGAGAATTTTCAAGAATATCTAATGCCTTCTCACCATAGCTACATTATCATCTATTTGGTCATACATTAATTAAGCATTCATTTAATAACCAAAACATGATGAGAGACATAACTAGAGTCTTTCATAAAACCACGCTTATAACCAACATATAACCAAAATGATAAACTTGATAGAAAAACCATAAAATCTAGATAATAACAAACACAAATACTCATTAAATACGGGAGGAAAATAGCCCTTATTAACATATGTAAAAGCCAACCAAGTCGGGGACTTCCACATACCACCTGCGTTGGAAATAATACTGAGAGGGGGGGTGAATCGGTATTATCATATCAATAATTCAGTTTTCAAAAATTGATTTGTATACGCTACTTCAACTTAGTGAACTAGCGTGTATACGCAATTGTACTTAATGCAACCAACGTATATGTAGAGATCCTTAGATTTACCCAAACTATCATGTACTGAACTTTAATCAGTATATTAGCAATTCATCAGACAGTGCAGTAAAAGCAGAATAAAGAATCACACATAAGCAACACACATGAACACCAAGATATAAGGTGGAAACCTAATGTGGGTAAAAACCACCTACTACTATTGTCTCTGTCTTCTTTTTATAATAAGAGAATTTTGTTTACTATTTTTTTTTTTGTATTGGTGCAGTCTTATACCAGTATGTAGGCTTCTACCTGCAGAAGGCTAGAACCTTCTCTCGTTCTGCAGCTTCTACTGGAAGGGAGCTACAACCCCCTAGCTCTTGTACTAGCTGATATGTTTACTAGTACGTAGGTGTCGGCCTATAGAAGGCTACAACCTTCTCTTTTCTACCAGGGACCACATTTCATAAATTTTCAGACTGGATCCATCAACAACATCATTCAATCATCAAATATATTTGCATCAACCAATCTCCTTTTAAACCAACCACAATCGAATCAATCAATCACTTTGACAAGCCATGAATCTGATCATTCAGAATGTTGTCACCAGAATACAGTAACCAGAACCCAAGCCAGAACCTAGAACACTACAACAGCAAACAGAAGAAACTAAAACATATTCTATAAGGTATATGCTACTTCCATGTGTCAAATCTGCGTGCATACACACTTTCCTCAAAGCCAACCAGCGTATATATCTACAAATATAAATTCAGAATTTTGCAGCTATTCCAGACTTTAGTTACACCCAAATCAGATCATTTACAAAATAATATATGTGTCAGTATTCAGATCTAGAATATTCATGAGCAACAACACATAGTGATAGTTCATTTTACGCCTGATTTTTTATTTATTTATTTATTTGATAGGGAGGGGGACATGGGAGAGCCGAAGCGAACAGGGTTTCTAAAAACAGTAGAGTTCATCTCTAATGGTGGGTAGCAGAGGAGGGAGCTCGGCTCCCTCCTACAAAGAAGTTGTTGCTAGCAGAAGCAAATTACCGACGGGGAACAACAAAGATTGTATGAATGAAAGAATCAGGGATAATGAAAAGGAAACAAATGGGACAAAAACCAAGGAAAACAGTAGCACAAAGGACAAAGAGAAAGAAGAAAAAAGTCAGGGTTCAAGAGACAAAAAATAAAAAGGACCTTGCAAACCAAAAGTAGAAATCACTCCTAGAGTAATATTAAATGATCCTGCTTTGCAGGCGCACAGGGAACATATGGGGACTTACACCATTATCTGTAAATTCATGGTACTATGGCCCACTGAAAAAGCTTTACAAACGTGGATCAAGTATCACTAGAAACCTAAAGGAAGCATTGACCTACATCTTGGGTCAAAGGGATTCTTCACAGTGGTGTTCTTAAACATCGAAGATAAAGACGGAATATTCAAAGGAGGACCCTACTTTTTTGCAATAGTCGGTCTCTACATGAGGCCTTGGAGGATGAATGATCCGGATTTAAACAGGAACGCAACAAATTACAGAGATAACCATATACACAAATATGCAGCGGAAATAATACTTCATTTCATTAATGGAAAACACTGAAATATGCTTACAATCAGAAATGGAAATAAACTAGCTAGGGCGATGGTAGCTATCTCTGAGAAGAGATGTGTGGGCTACATGCCTCTGAACTGACTTACAATGAGGCTCGAAGGCCTATTTATTGTTGAGAAACAATGAAAAACCCCTAACATTCCAAAACCTAACCCTAGGAGATGAAACGCCAAACTGTGGGCCCCGTTTGGGGGTAAGTTGGTACATCAACTTCCCGGGGTCGTAACTTTAGCATATGATCTCCGTTTGACGCGTACAATAGCTCATTAGAAAGATCTATTCGAGCACTATCATTGTTGGAACGGCAACACGTCCATGTTCCATGGACCCGTGTTGCCCCTGGGATCCCAGAAAATGTCGTTTAGGGCCTCAAAACGGCTCCGGAAGTTCAGGACCCGAAAAACTGCTAAAAATAGTAAGTTGTGCTACAATTAAGGAAACTGAAAATGCTGAGAAAGACAATGGTGGGGTTCCATGTGGACTTGGCAGGTGGCCACCAATATCCACCTGGATCATTCCTCCCCCCTTAGGAAGCAATGGTCCCCATTGCGTTGAGCTTCCCCATGAGATGAGGAAACTTCTGCTGAACCTGTTCCCTGGTGAACCACTTGCCCTGCTGAAGGAGTTGGCCTGCTTTGACAACTCGGTACAGTTGGATATTCTGTTGG
>APFE030733840.1:0-19743 GCA_000404065.3 Pinus taeda
GCTTTAATGATTGTTCTATCATTGTTATTTATTTGGTTATATGCTGGTTATAAGAATGGTTGATTGATAGTTCTAAGTATGGTTATATGAATGTTTTCTTAATGAATTCATGATCTAATTGGTGTTATGAAAACTATTGTGAGAAAACATTGGTCCTTCTTTTTTAACCTCACATAAGTTTCAAATCCCTATGCTCAGATTTGCAATAATGACCTGTAGGTTGCATGTTTACCATTTGTTTGAGGGAATGTCAGTCCCAGTTGGGAGGGGTCATGTCAAGTCCCAATTCAATTTTTTGTTTATAAACTTTATTTCTATGTAATTTATCATTTATGGAAGTTGTTATCACCTAGATTGACCTTAGGATGAAGGGAGGCAATTCCAGGGTAACCACAAACCATGCTTAGCCAAGTAGCTAGCGCTAGTAGGCCAGGAGAGGGATCTCTCCTTATGGATCTCAGTCAATATGGTTGGATCAGGTAAAGGATTTTAGGTTAGGTATAGTATCACAAAAGTTTTGATTGGATTTTATAGGGGTTTTTCTAGATCAGGAGGAGCTGGGAAGTTTAGGTCTGGGAAATTAGGTCAGAAATACAGGGTGTTCTATGGGGCAAGGTAGGCATAGGATTTAGCAATTTACGCTTGAGGATGTGAGGTGTTTAAGACTAATGAGGAGCTAAGAGGGGCATGTGACAATAATGGATCCTTCTTAAACAGTAGAAAACATGAAATGTTGACTGATTTCCTAAGGTAGAGCATTGATACAATGGATTCTACCTATCAAACTTGAAACATTCAACTAGAAGCAATGAAATGAATGATGGAATACATAAACCATGTAAACAAATGATCATAAAATAAGAAATTGTACTAAAACTCCATAGACAGGGATCCCATAAAAATAGTTGCAAATCTTGTTAAGCTCCTTTCCAAACTGCTTATAATGATGTATAGTCAAGCTCTAAGCAGCCAACTGAGTCCAACCTCAACACTTGTCTAAGAAAATACATAATATAGGCATCAAACCAACTCATCCTAGCCTCGGGGGTCAAATCCATGAGAGGAGGAGCAATTACAAAACAAACTGAACTGAAAGCTAAAGACTAGGGAGGTCAAACTAACTCATCCCTAAGATAATGCAAACTGATTCATTACATGCCACCTAGGCCATTTATCTGATGTATCTACCCTAGGTAACCAAAATATACATTAATTACATCATGATTTTACATTAAATTAGTGAAAAACAAAAATCCCTGAGGTGAAAAGTGAAAAACCAAAGAAACAATGAAAAATGTACCTACCTGTCAAGTGCGCAGCGCCTTAAGGAAATGCATAGTGCCTCTCCTAGACAAATGTGCATCGCCTTAAGGAAACGCGCAGTGCTGACTTCAAATCAAATTTTGAGTGCCTTTTCAATATACAAATTGGGTGTGGGATAGCTCGTCAAAAATCTTGTTGAGCTGAATTTCCAGAACATCTTGAATTTTTCAATTTGGAGTTCATTTGCTCTGTCGAAAGCCCAATCTCCCAAGACTGGTCAAAATGTGCAGAATGAGGCTGCCAAAATTCAAAGTGATGTTGCAGTCAACTTTTGAAGGTTTTCCTTAACTCTAAATTGAGCTCATGATAGCTCATTGGAATATTTATGTGTATAGTTAACATTCGACTCATCAAACAAGTCATTTGGTCACTCCGGCTAGGATAAATCTTGATTTTCCCAAAGTCACTCCAGAAGTGCAGCAACTCTCCTGAGGAAAATAATGTTCGGACATTTCTCCCAAACCAAGAGACCTGTGTAAATATTGAAGGAGGTTTTTCTTCTTGTGTCTATGATGGACAAAAACCTCTCTCACGTTTGTCAAATTCATCTTTTATTGCTCAAAAACATCATTTGAATAAAACCTATAACGATGTGTGGGGCCGGGGATATGTAGAAATGAAGGGAAATGAAGGGGATGAGGGGCTTCTAATTTTTTGAGAAAATTTTGGGAAGTAGGGAGGGATGTTAGGAAGCAAGGGAAAGTGAAATTTCAAGGATTGAATGAGGGGAAGGGGTCCAAAAGGGAAAAACACAAGCCTAACCTAGGAAAGTGTTAAATTGTAGCAATAGGCTAGGGTTTGTGATAAAATGATGAATTTGAGGGATGTCAATGATGGAAAGTGTTTAAGAAGGTATTTTAAGGGTAGGGGAAGGTGTATGAGCATCAGGATACAATTTTTGTTGATGATTTGACCATCCAAGGAGAATTACCTTCAAAACCATAGGAGAGGGAAATGAGCCTTACCTAAGCAAAACTAAAGCACAAACAAGGTGTAAAATGACACATTGGAACTTGAAATAATGATTAAAAATCTTTGAATGATAGTACACTCAGTCGAATGGTGACATGGACCAATACTTGGAAAACTTTGGAAGAAGTGAAAACAACCCTAGACCTAATACCTAGTGACCAAATTTTACTTGAAGACTCACTGAAATGACAAAATTTGACTTTGACACCCTAAGACCACTTTGTAAGAGAATGGTTGATCACTAGTGGAAGGCTGCAAAGACTAACAGTAACATTGGCTCTATTGGGGATGGTAGCTCCTTGGAGGTGCCAAGAACACCATAGACCAAGTAGCCTTATCCATTGGGCATGGAGTAAAAAAAACTGAAGCTGAAATTACATGACTGAATACTGATGAATCAAAGACACAAATTGACTTTTACTCAAATAAAAACTGACTCAATACTAGAACACAACTGACAAACTGAAAAAGATACTCAAAATGGATCTTATTCAATAAAACCTACTCTAATTGTTCCATTCATCACCTGATCAAGTGAAATGAAACAACCAATGCAACCAAGTAAGCATTCTAGCTGATGTTTGAATTCTCCACAAGTGCTTGTTTATGAGAAAGAAGAGAGAACCAGTGAAATTCAACTCTCATGAAAACTTGTAAACAAATCCAAATTTTCCCAGATTGAATAATATGGATGTTCTATCCGACTCCAAAAATACTGCATGAGGATCCTTAAATTCATGTGCACTAGGACTTAGCTCATCCAATGAATTACTTTGTTTCTCCTCATACCATGAATGCAAACTTTCATCTGAGATTTGTGACGAGACTCCTGCTAAAAATGACAAAGAAATCGGCTGCCGGTTCAAGTTTGTATCAATACCTTTTTCAAGCTCACAGTTAGCCAATGGAGAAGGACTTTGACTGCAGATATCATCCAACACATTAGCTATTGGATCATGAAGAACTTGAAAATACTATTGCAACCCATTTTCATTTGGTTCGAATGAGATTGCATGATTTTCTACAACCTTCTCATCTGTTATTGAAGATATACATGAAAATTTCCCTTCAAAAACTAAAATGATTAAAAAAAAATGGTACGGAATCATCTTGCATCATTTGATCATATGTTCCATCTTCCAAGTCTTCATCTACAACTTGACATTCAATGGCATTCGGGGGCTACAAATCTAGATATGGGAAGTCTTCAACAAGGATTCCATTGCCCTCTAGATGATCAAGATCAAAACTTATCGACAGTTGATTTCTAATTGCACGAAAGTTGTCTCTAATGAACTAAAACGAAGTAAAACAAAGAGGCAAATATCCTTTACTTACTTCAAAATTTTCTGCACTTTACTCATTTCTATAGCTGATATGCAACATTTGAGCACTATATTGAAGTCGTTGAAAGTGAACTTCCTCCTTCCACAAACCAACTGTTGTTTTGTCTGCAAGACTAGCTTCTGTTTGGACAACATAATCATCATCATACTGATCAAACTTAGGCAAATCAGTATAAAGCACATCATCAACCATACATGTCAGATCAAAAAATATCTCTTTTGCATGCTGATCTATAAAACAATCATTATCAGATCTATGAAAACTGGGATAAGAAAGAAAATGTTTAAGATCAACCACTTGTTTTTCTTCACTCATCAAGCCATGGTCTTGAACATCATACTCATTCCTTGTGGTGATCTTTTGCATCATCTCTTCCACTACACTTACCAAAATGTCGAGATTTACCTCTAAAGATGTCGATTCCTCTGGTTCTATGTTCTTCCTCACTTCTTCCTTCAACTTTGCTCTTCTGATCAGCAAATTAGCCTCTACATCTACTAAACTGTTTTACATCTCTTCAAGTGTTGCAAGGTTCTGTTCTCTTAGCTGAAACTCTGTTTCTGAATCAAAGGCTTCCGATTAGTGTAAGAGAGTTGAATTAGGAGGTCTTATATTAATAGGCATCGAACAATAAACTTAGTTAAATCTGGCATAAATTTGTTGTACTGTCTCCCCTGGCTGTCTTTTCAACTGGTTATACTCTTCTAGAATCAAGAAAGGGTTCTGTCTGACCACCCACTTGTCGAGGAAAACTTTGAAGAACTGCTGGAAATCTGAGATGCTCGCATCAAGCAGGGTTTTCAACCAAGTCTTGACTTTTCCTTGCAAATAAAGAGAAAAATGCCTAATACTGACATCCTATTCATCAACTTCAAAAAGGTTAAGAAAAGACTCAAAATTCCGTACATGTCTCTAAACAATGATGTTTTCACATTCACCATCAAATCTTGGTAGATATAGGTAATGATTTTTAGGGAAAGCATGGCATATAGGAGGTAAAATCAGAGGCTTGTATCTATATGAAATTTACAAGGTATAGGAGAATATACATAAGGTGTAGAATTAGTCCTAGTCTCTTGAGGCTCATCAGTTTGAAGATGGTCATCATGACATTCAGAAAAAGGGTCTTGATCAAGATCAAAGGCATGTGAATTTTTTGTATTCACAATCTTCAAAGGGAAAGAATCAAATCCAAGTCTAGGATCTTTTCTCGAATACAATATACTTTGTAAAGCCTTCTTGACATTCTCGGGAAAAGAGAAGAAATAATTTATAACAAAGAACATAATGTCTTGCATGAAATTCCAACTGGAATAACTGATCTTTCCATATTGTCCTTTCATGTTTCTACTGGTCAAGTTCATCCTCTAGTGGAGTCCTTGGATCTGATCTTGAAACTAATTTAGAGTCACCAAGTGAATGATTTCAGCCTTCCAGTATCTGATCGTTGTGCACCATCAATAATCTATCTAAACTTGATAAATTTTGTTGAGGAACATAAAACTACATTCCCCAGTATGGTCGCCACTATGTAATCACCTGGATTGAGCTCAAGCTGAAAGGAGGCAATTCCAGGGTAACCACAAACCATGCTTAGCCAAGTAGCTAGCCCTACTAGGCCAGGAGAGGGCTCTCTCCTTATGGATCTCAGTCAAGATGACTGGATCAGGTAAAGGATTTTAGGCTAATTATAGTAGCACAAAAGTTTTGATTGTATTTTGTAGGGTTTTTGTCAGATGAGGAGGAGCTAGGTAGTTTAGGTCTGGGAAATTAGGTTAGAAATGAAGGGTGTTCTATGGGGCAAGGTAGGCATAGGATTTTGCACTTTAGGCTTGATGATTTGAGGTTTTTAAGACTGATGAGGAGCTAAGAGGGGCATTTGACAATCATGGATCCTTCTTAAACAATAGAAAACATGAAATGTTGACTGATTTCCCAAGGCAGAGCATTGATACAACAGATTCTATCTATAAAACTTGAAAACATTTAACTAGAAGCCATGAAATGGATGATGGAATACATAAAACATGTAAAAACATGATCACAAAAGAAGAAAATTTACTAAAACTCCATACCACAGGGATCCCATAAAAATAGCTGCAAATCTTATTAATCTCCTTGCCAAACTGCTTATAATGATGTACAATCAAGCTCTGAGCATCCAACTGAGTCCAACCTCAACAAATGTATAATAAAATAAATAATATAGGCATCAAACAAACTCATCCTAGCCTCAGGGGTCGAATCCATGAGAGGAGGAGCAGTTACAAAACAAACTGAACTGAAAGCTAAAGACTAGGGAGGTCAAACTAACTCATCCCTAAGATGATGCAAACTAATTCATTACATGCCACCTAGGCCATTTATCTGATGCATCTACCCTTGATAACCAAAATATACATTAATTACGTCATGAATTTACATTACATTATTGAAAAACAAAATCCTTGAGGTGAAAAGTGCAGAACCAAAGAAACAGTGAAACGTGTGGTGCCTCTCCTTAAGGAAACACATAATGCTTAATTCAAATAAAATTTGAGTGCCTTCCTGATTTCTAAATTAGGCATGGGATAGCTCGTTGGAAATATTTTCTAGTTTTATTTCTAGAAAATCTTGCATTTTTCAATTTGGAGTTCATTTTCCCTGTCAAAAGCCCAATCTCCCAAGACTAGTCAAAATGTACATAATAAGGCTGTCAAAATGCAAAGTGATGTTGCAGTAAACGTTTGAAAATCTTCCTCAACTCCAAATTGAGCTCATGATACCTCATTGGAAAGATTTTTGTGTCTAGTTATCATTTGACTCATCAAGCAAGTCATTTGGCTACTCCAGCTAAGATAAATCTTCATTCTTCCAAAGTCACTCTAGAAGTGCAACAACTCTCCTGAGGCAAATAATGTTTTGGACATTTCTCCCAAATCATGAGACCTGTGTAAAAACTGAAGGATTTTTTTCTTCTTGTGTCTATGATAGACAAAAACCTCTCTCACTTTTGTCAAATTTTTCTTTTCATGCTCAGAAACATCATTTGAATAAAACCTATCTGATGTGTGGGACAAGGGCTTCGTAGAAATGAAGGGAAATGAAGGGGATGAGGGGCTTCTAATTTCTTGATAAAATATTAGGAAGTATGGAGGGATGCTAGGAAGTAGGGGAAAGTGGAATTTCAAGGATTGAGTGAGGGGAAGGGTTCCAAAAGGGTAGAACACTGGCCTAACCTAGGGAAGTGTTAAATTGTAGCAATAGGCTAGGGTTTGTAGCAAAATGATAAATTTGAGGGATATCAGTGATGGAAAGTATTTAAGAAGGTATTTTAAGTTTAGGGGAAGGTGTATGAGCATTAGGATACAAGTTTTGTTGATGATTTGACCATCCAAGGAAAATTACCTTCAAAACCCTAGGAGAGGGAAATGAGCCTTACCTAAGAACAAGTGAAGCATAAACAAGGTGTAAAATGACACATTGGAACTTGAAATAATGATGAAAACTCTTTGAATGATGGTACACTCAGCCGAATGGCGACATGGACCAATACTTGGAAAACTTTGGAAGAAGTGAAAGCAACCCTAGACCTAATACCTAGTGACCAAATTTTACTTGAAGACTCACTGAAATGACAAAATTTGACTTTGACACCCTAAGACCACTTTGTAAGAGCATGTTTGATCACTGGTGGAAGGCTACAAAGGCTGACACTAATAGAAGTTTCATTGAGTTATGAGTAGAGGCCTGAGTCCTAGCCTTGAAAAAGTGGCTTAAACATCAAGCTCACAAGCAGGAAAGCCTATGGGAGTGACTAGAGGCTTACAATCACTTGCATGCCTTGGAAAGGGAGTGGATGAGGCTCTAAGTCAGCAAAAAAAAGAGTTATCTCAGGGTCTTAACACCTGGAGGGGGTGGATTTGTCCTAAAGGTCTTGTATCACCTAAGGGAAATTAGTAAGGCCTTAAGTTGTCAAATCCATTTCGTTAAGGTCATGTAGGAGGTGGACTCTTATCATAGTGAACCTCATCTCATGTTTACCCCAGGAAAACCAATGAAAATGGGTAAATGTGGGAGGAGGCGATTACAGGAAAGTCTTTGGATCATAATTCAGAAGAATGTAAAGGAATCAATTGTTGTGCAGGCTTAGTCACATCATGACTAGTAGGATTCAAAAAAGGAGGCCATGTTTCTCCAAAGCTAGTTCCTAACTCTAGGATTCATGATTTCCCCCTCTTCGCACTACTACAATTCCTATTTCCTCCTCCTAAAACACTCCTCATCTGACTTTTCTAAAGCTCAATTTGAATGGCACTTCAAAAGGTAACTTAGGCGATGATGGCTATGTAGGTATGTTTAGGGATCATTTAATATCCCCTATGTACATATGCTCAAGCTTTATAGGATATGACAGTAACAATGCAACAAAATTGAAAGCCCTAGAAGTGGAAATATTGATTTCCTATACCTAAAGCTACACAAAACATATGGTAGAAGGAGGTTCTCAACTTATTATAAACATGATATACTCACTATAAGTGATTTACAATTATTTTATGGATGGAATTTAACCTCTAATTTTTTTCTTGATTCTATGTAGAAGATGATATTTGGATTTATGGTATGACAACTCTCATATTTTTTAGCTTCTATTCTATTTTACTATATAGCATTATCTCATGGAAATCTATCCATTATACTAAAAGAAGTGATATGCAGTTTTCAACTCTTTATCCACTCTATAATGAACTAACTAAATAACATATAAGAAAATAAATAAACTTAAACTTACTAATTATAGAAAAATAAAAATAGATAATTAATAAAACGAGCATCCATTTCTATTAACTATAAGTGTTTTCTAAGTGTTTTAAATAATAGAAAATGTGTATTTGTTATCACTAATATCATAATATTCAATATAAATAGTATTAACATAAATATTTGTGAACTAAATATGACAACTACATTAATTTAATTTGGATAAAGAAATTACTATTTATCAATAATGAAAATATATATCCCTGAACTTAAAAAAAGTGACCTAATAACTTCCATAAATTACAATAAATGTTTATAATGAATGTATTACTAAGTAATTCATAACATGTATAATGTTTTCTTTATTTTTTTTACTTAATGACTACTATAGACATTGGTTGCTACTATCTAATATATAACTTTTTTATCTTAATAAAATAAAGGCTAATAAAAAAAAATATGTAAAAAAATGTTATTTTTGTTTTCCTTCTATTAATTAAATTTTCCTGAAAATTTATTTTCATTCCATAAAATATATCATATATATGAAATTTTAACAAATTAGACTCACCAAAATGTGATATGAAAATTCAATTCCTAAAATAACACACCAGCAAAGAAACTATTTTTTCTGAAACCTTCATTCAATGTAAGAAGAAAGGATCCACAAGAATGTTAATGGCCTTATATAATACCAATATAACATTTCGTAAGTGAGTTTAATCATTTCATTTCCACTGTTAAATTAATACCTTCTTTGTTTACTTTAAAATCAATAAAAATATAAATAAAAAAATATAAATCCAAACATAGTTCATAGAAACATAATTCATAGAGTATAACTAGAAATGGAAGAAAACTATAACTCATTCATCAATTTTACCTTCTCAAATAATAATTCTTTACTTACTTACTATTGTTCATTTGCATGGAAACTACGAAGGTTTGAAATGTAAGTTTGTTTCATTTAAGTGTAATATTTAGTTTTTGTAGGCTAGCCATTATATTCAAATATTATTGTTTTCGAAATAATTCTCTACTTACTATTGTTCATTTGCATGAAAACTACGAAGGTTTGAAATGTAAGCTTGTTTCATTTAAGCGTAATATTTAGTTTTTGTAGGCTAGTCGTTATGTCAAATATTATTGTTTTCGAAATTGGTTTATGTGCTTGGTTCGTTGTGGAAGATTTTTATTGACGAAATATTAAACATGTTTTTGTAAAATAAATATTTTAACAAAAATGAAAAGAAAGATGTATAACTAGCATTTGCAGACAAGGATGCAAAGGAAATGCCGTAAGGCACAGTGTGTGTAAGAATATTGAAACGTGAATAGACTTTAGCAGGTTTTTTGTGAAAGGAAGGGTCGTCGATGTCAAGTTTTAATTTGAGGAAGGCATGCTGAAACCGCTGAAAAGGAATGCAAGTAGCTGCAAATATGCATTGAACCTGTATAGAGGCCTTTGTTCGTAGCTGGTAAAAATTGTGGAGTTATAGGTAAAGATAAATGAATGAATCAACGCGAATGGGCAACCATATTGATTTGAACAGGACCACCCAAGAAATGTTTATCCAAACCAGAAATTAAATTAGTATGAAGATATACCGAAAACATGTAGTATATTGATTAAGGTCAATTGATTTTGTCAATAGAATATGTTAAAACCCATTGACAATGAAATGGGCGTGAGGATATAAACTATCAAAATGGTATTGATGTTGAAACATCACTTTTTAAGTTTCAAATGGAAAACACAAATAGGTGCGAGGACTCAAATTATCAAAATGGTATTTGATGTTGAAACATCCTTTTTTAAGTGTGAAAGGGAAAATATAAATAGTGTATTGTAACATCCTTTTTTCAAGTTTGAAATGAAAAACACAAATAGTTGTGAGGACACAAGCCATGAAATGGTAATTGATGTTGAAACATCATTTTTTAAGTTTGAAATGGAAAATACAAACAATGAATTGTAACCAGATAGGTCCGAGAAGGAACACAATAGCGTAAAGAAGATTGTGCTTGTCATTCCATATTTGAAGTTGTAGGAAAACATGGTGGAGGAAGCGAAGACATGAAGAAGTAGCAATGGACCTGCGAAATGTATGTTTGGTTAGAATTAGGAATATGTAAACCAGTTGCTGAAATGTATCAGTAATACTTTGCACGCGAGTTGTGTTAAAATGAAGCTGGAAGCAATGGAAATCAAGTTACCTTTGCTATGGGGATCCATATATTGTCAGTGGAAGATGAATGGTGAATAACGGCAGGCTGAACACCACTTGGAGGTTAATGCACAGCTGAAGTTGCATTTTTTTTTGCTTGCCAGGCTACTTGTCATTGTGTAGGCAGGTTATTTCTGATTCCATGTGGCCTGTTGCAAAAGAAAGAAAAGGTTAGAATGAGATGTATAGATAATATAAAGACATTCTAATATTTGATCATTTCACCAACATTGATTAAAGTTGGTTGATGTTGAAAGATATGAAAAGCACGCTATGAAATAGAATTAGGCAACTAAATGGAGGGAACCTTTTGTTGATGTCAAAGCATGGGTTGGAGCAGATTATCTGTAGGCGGCATTGAACGAAGAATGTCTTCTGCGTGTTTTCTACGAGCAATGTTTTTGTTGTCCTTCATTTTACTGTAACGATCGAAACTGAATGCGGGGTTAATCCGTAGAGCCTGCAGAGATGGGACTCTTGAAAGAGCTGTGAATGTGAGACCTTGACGTTCTGTTTTTCCAATGTCAATTGTTGCCTTTGGAAGTGTCATACCTTGAGATTTATGTATGGTTAAAGCCCAAGCCATCTTCAATGGAATTTGTGCACGTCCATTTCCTTTTACTGCTGCAATAGGTAAGTGAGTGGGGTTTCTTTCATCCCAAGGAGGCCCAATGTATTTGGGAAAATCCATGACAACAAATGTTGGAATTTGTGGTGGTGCAGTTGATTCTTTGTAAAAGATGGCTACAATTTCTCCGAGGGAACCATTAACAAGTCCGGCTGAAACCCAAAGGTTGGAAGTTAGCATAACTTTTTCGCCATTGCATAGCAATAAAATTCGCTCAAGTTGCTCGTCTTCAGAGGAAATACTGGAATATGTGTTGTCATCTTCAACAATGGATCTTGCAATCTGAGTGTTTAGAGATTTCATCATTTGCTTATTATGGACCATTGTTTAAGAATTTGTTGGAAACAGATGCATGGAATCCTGGAATGAACATATTTCTTCCTCCGACAAAAAGGAATCTGTGCGCGACATGAGTACGTTGTAGTCGTCGATTGTTGGATTTGCATCTCTAATGTTCTGGAGAATGTTCTTGAAAGTAACCTGTGTGATGTCATCACCTTGTTGACGAAATATCGTGTCTAATGTGATGAATGTGTTGAAGGTGTTCCACAATGCGCTTCCATGGCTCGTCCCTGCATATAGAGGAATTTCTTTGACAGGTGGCAACTAACCAAGATCACCAACCAATATTATGGAACAACCACCGAAAGGGGTGTTTCTTTGGTGGGGAAATGCTTCCCGAAGACGTTCATCAATATGGCTGACAAGCTTTGGCCCAATGAAGCTCATTTCATCGATTAGTATGTATCTTATATGTTTGAGTTCTTCTTGGAATTTTGTAAGAGCATTACCTTCTAAGGGCGTAAGATTCTTTAGAGGAAGGTGCGGAGCAGAATGGATTGTCGATGCTTGTATGTTGAAGGCGGCAATCCCTGTAGGGGCAAGGAGCATGATCGGCGAAGGTTTCGGGCTTGCTAGGCCCATGAGCATATCTTTGATGCAATTAATGAGGAGGGATTTTCTCGTACCAACAGTGCCTTGTATTATCATTCTGAGAGCGGGTAAATAATCCTTACTAGAAAAATGAGTAGAAATAATATTTAGAGCTTTTCTTTGCATTAGAGATAATGTAGCAAGGGTCGCCAGGATATGTCGATGTGTTTGAAGAATGTGGTGGATGGAGCGGCTATTCTCAATGAATTGTATTGCATTATTTTGTAGATCCAACGGGATAGTGGTATGATTCCAGTTATGGGTGTCATCAAAGCCATGAAGACCAAGCATGTCAAGGTCATTTATCAGAAGCTCATTTGTTGGGTGTAATTGGGAAAGTAATTCCCATTCATTTATTTCCATGGTGTCTGCTGCACTAGTTTCATTTATAGCTGAGGTATCATCTGTGACAAATTCAATATCAGATAGAGTGCGGTGTTGATGCCAAGGATTGTAGAATGGACGAAATGTTTCCCAATTTGCGGTGAATTCTGCAACAGAATCTCCTATATCCTGTACGATATGGCGAAAAGGTTGGTATAGCATAAGTTCAACCCTGCAAAAAGTCAGTGTAGCAAGGTTCAGTTGTGGATGGTATGGAGGAGTAACGTGGTATGACCCGAACAATTGCTTTTGTAGGCCTTTGTTTCCATTTGTTTGTTTTGCGACGAGGATCATATGACCAGGACCTTGCGAATTCTATTAGTGATGTGGCCTATAGGGTGGAAGGGCGCTGGATATATGTATCTATGATGTGTGGGTATGTAGTGGAGGCAGCGATCGTTTGCGGAAGGCGCAGAAGAATTTTTTTGCTTACATTTAAAAAAACAAATGGCCGGCTACATAATGTTAAGGGAAATTTTTGCAGCATATGGCAGGTTTCCTGTGCTCCAATGTCACGATCAACAAGGGTTTCTGCAAGAAATTTTTGAAATGCAGATGTTGCTGGGTCAGCAGTGGGTGAAGCAAGGACAATTCTATGGAGCATTTGGTGGAAGCTTTCAGATTTTTTTTCTGCTTTGGATGCATATTTGGCGATATATTTTTGCACAACGTGTATGGAGAGCACTGGTTGGCAGTCAACATTTGCACGCCAAATAGATATGATGGTAGTGTTATGGCTATTGAGTCGATCGTCATTGCGAGCAGGGGTGTATGTTTTTTGGCCACTGGAGTCAATGAATAAGGCCGATTTTGGATGTAATTCCCACGGTGCTTTATAACGACATTGGAGTGAGGACCCTTTTTTTCTTAGGCACGTGCTTTCCGAGCATTTTGTGTGACGTTGAACACAATTGACGAGTTGTTCATAGTCACTGGAAGGATTGGTACTGAATATTTGCTGTGTGGACAATAGACAAGGGTCTTTGGGATCTGGCCAAGCATTTGGTTGGTTCGAAGTTGAAGGAGCACGAGGGTTCCAAGCAGAAATATATTTGTCGAAGAATTTCCTTGCAATATCTACTGCTTCTGCGTCTTCCCAGTTGAGGCTCTCCATATCAAGTGCATTTTCGATCCAAAGGAAACCATGGATGTGCGCAAACCCCCTATGTTGCCATTCATGCCTATCAAGAATGCATTTTTGTAAGTTAATTTTGCAATAGGTGAGGAATGTTGTTTAGAGTTCTTGGAGGGAAAAACAAATGCGGTAGAATGCGTACCTGTACCAGTAATCTTTTGTATTCAAGTGTTTCTCTAAGATAATCTCACGAAATGCTGTGAATCTATGGTGCATATACAACGATGTTAAATGTGGGTAAGATACAATGTTTTCATTTCTCCACTTTTGCTGTTTTGCAATATCAGAAGGAAGACATCCGAGCATGATTGCATGAAGATCAGGCCATTTTGTATCAGCTGCACTTAATGTGAAGAAGAACGTCGTGCAGTCGAGTTCATTTTTAGCTTTGTGCCAAAATGACCTTGTTCCACGTAAAGAGCTACCGAAGCGCATGACTTGCTCTGCCAACTGCTCATCTGGAAATTTCTCTAAGCGGAGGCTTAGATCCTGAATAGATACTGGAAAGTTATCTGTGATGTTCTTTTTTCACAAATAACGATGATGTTGCTTGACTGCGATGCCACATCATGAGATTATATATGTCATAATGAAAGCGTGGGTGCTTTCCAAATCTGTTATCGTAGTAACGTATGAGATGGAGTGCATATTCATGTAATTGCACTGCTTTCATTCTTGGCTGATTCGGCATTGCAGCTCCTGTTTGGAAAAGGGCAGGGAAATCCATAGAGAGTAGAGCTTCTGTGTTGTATTCGTTGACTGGAGATAAACCAATTGTTGGTCACTCAATTGCAGTATTAGATTGGTGATTGTAAGCATGCAAATAATGGCGGATTTCTTGGATTTTTGTATTTGTATTAGGTATGATGGGGACGAATGATGATGATTGGTCTACGGATGGGTCTCTGAAATCTTCGGTGAGCTCATGGGGGGGTTCAAGTGGAAGGGGGACAATGGTTTCTGTAGTATTGGAATGGTGAAGGGAGGAGGAGACGTCGGTGGGGATTGCTGGTAAGGATGCAAGTGCATTGGTATCAATACGAACATTCTTATAGTATGGTTCATTTGCCAGTTTGTATTCTAATGCAGTGAGAACGCGATGCCTACTGACAATGAAATCATAAGCCTTATGGTCATTACTATGACGCGTGACAATGAGGATGTCCAAGTGTTCAACACGTCGTGGCAACATGTTTACGATTTTTGTAATGTCTTGAGGAAAAAAAATTGTGTGGCCACTGTATTTATACTGCCCACCACGTGCATGTGTTACTTGAAGTATACGGTTAACCCTAGCAATGAGCATTTCTTCTATCTGTGAAAGAGATGCAAGGGTAGCTGGTTGAGGACCAGGGTCCATGTTGTTTAATAATGAGAAGCGATGACCCTTTGTTTCAGAGACACATCTGGAGCAGCAATACATGTGGTTGGAATTGCGGATATGTATTCCCGGATATGATTCAAGACAAATAAAGCATGGGAATTTAGGTTGAAGTTTATCAATATTTGCACGAAAATCTCGATGTGCTTGATTAGTATAAATGTTGTTGAAACCATGTGCGAAGGAGGGGTCAGGGCAATGAGCAATGGATGTATTTGTTTGAGAGATTTGCTGAGAAGATAAAGAGTCTGATAATTGCAAGGGAGGATTGTTTTCAGGGTGGGTCATTGCAGATGAGGAAGGTTGGTTTTCCTTCTGTTTTTTGTTTTTTTGACATTCCCTGGTGTCTTTTCTTGCTTGGTATAGCTCACGACACCGTGCATTTATTCGTTCTTTATTTGTTGCATAGTATCTTCGAGCACGTTCATTATTAGAACAAGAATCCATTCGCAAAATTTATGGTACCTATAAGCAAGAGAGGGGAAAAGAAGAATGTTATTTGGAGACAACAACCATGTGATTGCAGGAAAGCAAAAGAAGGGTAAAAAACGCAATAGAAAGCAAAAGAAGGGAAAAAAATCCAAGCTCTGAATAGTTCCATGCGAAATTTTTCATTTGAGTAATGTTTTTGAAACAACATATTAGTATTTTTTCTATATACATGTAGGTAGTTTCATGTGTAAATTTGATGAAAGGGAAAAAAATGTGAATTTGTCTACTCACATAATGCTAGGTACAATGGAGAACAATACTCATTTCAATGGTATATAAGAAAATTCCATAAGAAAGCATGCAACAGTATATCTTGTAAAGTTGTATTTATAAAATTGGACAATAGGAATTGCTAAAAAGCAAGGAATACATTTTGAAATATTTATCTACAATGGCGAGATGTTCTGAATTTCTCGAAGGATGTTGTTGCATTCTGTCGTGAAATGCAGCTTTTCTTCTTTTATGATAACGCATTTCAAGCGTGGAACCTCTTTAAAAGTTTCTGTCTTCACTGACAATGTGAAGATATGATCTGTCCATAGAGCCCTAGAGACAATTTCCTTGATAAGTTCTGGATTTGAAGATAATAAATAGAAGTCTTTGGCATTATTTCCTAGAATTGTAGAGCCCGTGTCTTCGAAAGCAACAGTTGAAACCAATTCACCAGTGTGATCTTGTATGTCGATTTTCAATAAGTATCTATAATCATAGTCACGTACTTCAGCATTGCATTTTGGACAGAACCACATCCCTGTATTTTGCGGAATAAGTTTTTTCATGCATTTTTTCCCGCCAACAAGAGACAGGCAAGAAATGTAGTAAAAACTATCCATCCCAGTTTTTGTTATTGTGCCCTTTAATTGGAAAAAAGTTAGTTTCTCTAAGGACTCCATATTGTAAATGTCAGAAATTGTTATTTTTTTTTGTTGGTGGCTGAAAGGAGATCTTGTTGTCAAAGATGTAGAAGCTGCAGTCGAACCTTCTTTTTAAAACCACGACTTTAGCGCATGAGCCTCTTCAATGTCAGGATCTACAAGAATAATGGATCTTGTTGTAGTGCCGATATTTTTTCCATTAAATTCTCCAACGCGTGTAGATTTGATTGCAATGATGGGCTTATTTCCCGTAGCACATAGGGAGGAGATTTCTTGTGACACGGCATTAAAATTATCTCCCCAAAGATTGCATCTATGCTATACTCTGACATGTCGCGAAGCTGTACTGTTTGTTTATTGACTTCAGAGCCATCTTTTCTACGTATGGTGCACACACCAGAAATGTCCGTGACAACGCCGAGAACATCAACAATGGAGTTGACGGTTGTTGTTCTGATATCATTAATTGATTTTATATTGAATCGCACCGTTGGATTATGTTTTTTTTCGCCGGCAACATGTTCTATGGTAGATGTTGCATTCAACAAAATTTCCCAATCATTGTTCAAGTGGTTGTATTGCTTATTAGCCATTTTCACATTCCCTTTAGAGACAATGTAGACATTTTCATTTTGGATTTTGTCGAAAAAATAATCTGCGACATTGTTGAAACAAGTAATATGTATTTCTCCACCCTCTGTATCGAACAGGTCGAAACCAAACACTCTACCAGGTCCATATTGATTCTGAAATTGCCGAAGAGTTGTTTTCCTTTGGACGTATCCTTTATACACCAATTTGAGTGGTAAGGGTTTAATGATTTGATGGGAATTTGAACTGGCAGAACAGACGGAGTTGGAGTAGTTGGAAGAGGGCAGTGTCTTTTTGATAAAGGTTGCGGGTCTGATGAGGATGGAGTGTTTTCATTAGATGTGATGGGGATACTCAAAGTTTTTGGATTGCCAATTAAGGGTGCAAATGAAGTAGATATTTCAAAGTCTATTAGCTTTATAGACCTACACAACAATTGAGAGTCATAGGAATAATTGTTAGGAGTGGTTGGTATAAATAAAAAATGCAAAATTTTGAAATAGGAAATTCATAACAAACTTACGTTGATGGACCAATAGCCAAGGTAGCCCAACTTTTAACATTTATAATAGAGCCCTTTTGTAGCAATCCTATTGATACGAGATCATTGAAATCTGTTGGAAGTATGATGTGTTTTTTATGTGTTCCGTCTGAAATTGCAGTACGATATCGCGGAGTTGTTTTTTTCACTGATTGTATTGGTTCAAGTTCAACAATTTGTAGGCATGGTTGGATATGAGTTGAGCCAGATAACATTGAGGAAATTGCATTTTCAGTAAGGTTTGTTGTCATTTTCTGGTGTAAAACAAAACGCAAAAAATGTTGTTTTCTCTGCGTAATATGTTTAAAATTCATTACATTCCTACAACATTACTCGAAAAAAATATGAATTAAAGGGCAAAGGGAAAGAAGCATGTTCAATTTTTTTTTTTTTAAATGGGTGGGGATCGAAGTTTGTAAACACAAAGAAGAGAGACATTTATCAGAACAACTTCCATTACGAGCATTTTTTTTGAAGCATAGTTCCACCAAGCGAAGAGGAAGAAGGAGAGGGAGGAACAAACGAAGTAGAAGGTTTGGGAGTAACTCTAGTACCACCTGGTTGCTGTCATGATGGCCCAAGGATCATGGTGTTTTGAACGGCATAGGTCAAGAAAAGCCATACCGACGGGTGAATTACAAGCCCTGGAAGGGACAATGTAGCCATATGAGGTACACCAACATCTCCCATAGAGGAGAAGAGAGTAGGATTCCCCCAAGGGGAAATCCTTGACTGGTGGACTCCATTTTCTCAACCTGAAACCAATGAGGGAGCAGTGATTTTATTCCGATTCGAATAAAATCTATGACGCTTTGACACAACTTTATTTTTCAAATTTTAAGAGTCGAAAAAAAGCCAAAGATGACTCTAGTCGCCTCTGATTTTGGAAACTCTAGTATCATTTGGTTGCTGAGTTGTTTCTTCAAGAGTCACGGTGTTTTGAATGACATAGGTTGAGAAAAGCCATACTGGCAGGCCAATTGGAAGCCCTGGAGGGGACAATGTAGCCATATGAGGTGCAACAACATCTCCCCTAGAGGAAAAGGGAGTAGGGTTCCCCATAGGGGAAATCCTCGACTGGTGGGCTCCATTTTCTCACCTTAAGAGCAACAAGGGAACAATGAGGCTATTCCGATTTAAATAAATTTTATGATGCTTTGACACAATTTGCTTTTTCATTTTTTAAGAGTCGAGAAAAAGCTAAAGATGACTCTAGTCGCCTTCGATTTTTTAATGAGCCTGAAGTGACAAGTGCTCAGATGGTCCTTTTCGTTTAAGGAGTCCGAAAAGAACGAAAGTGACTACTCTGGATATCTAGATAGGGGGATTACCAAACCAACCGCAAAACTGCAGAATATTTTTTAAGGTACGGCAGTCAATCTTCCCGAATGTTGTGTTCAGTGCATTGTGATCGATAGGGCGGCAAACACGGCTTCCTAAGGATAAAGGATATAACCTATTGTGGTCTCCCAATATATACTCGACGGTACGTGGGAGCACAAGTCTTAACTGCCACTTGTCGTTTCAAAGAGGAGGAACAACCCAACCTACACCTAAAGTGATAGTTACCAGGTTTTAACGACGCCAGAATACGTCTCTAGCCTAGACTTCTAAAGGTGTGCGTTAGGTCCAAAGCGTTGTTTATGTTTATTGAAATGTATTTTAGAGTTGATCTTTCTTAAGAAGTTTGCCTTTAAGGTTGATCGCGTGATGTACATATACAATTCCTAAATATGCAATCTAAGATGATAAACATACGTATACTTTCTTTTTGCATTGAAAATCCTAGCTACTAAGGAAAGAAAAGTGAAATTGTTTCAACATAGAGCAGACAACACACGTTAAGCCCTATATCAATTTCTGCATGCATTATAAATGTAAATGTACATGCATGTATTTGTTTTCCACTTTCTTAGTGTGTGGATGACAAAAAAAATGCCAAGTGCAATATAATATCAATACAAGGATATGGCTATTCCAGAATTCTGACAGACATAAGCAAAGCTATTGAAGTTTGTATCTAAGATTTTCCAGAGTCTGTTCACTAGAAAGAAGACAGCCATGACGGCACCATTTTGCACTAGTCTAACACAAAGGGAAAAAAGTTAAATTATCAAGAAAGCATATTTATAACTAAATCATTTCAATCGGGAAATAATTTTGAATTAAA
>APFE030733850.1:8856-22386 GCA_000404065.3 Pinus taeda
CCAACCAAATTCGAATTTGGCCTTAGAGTGCCACATAAGGGTCTTCTAGAAGTCTCCTTTCATCCTACACATGTCAACAAACTCAACCCATTTGTTAGGTATAAGCATATGCACATTATTTTCTAATGTTTAACCACAAATTCACTTAAAAAGGCTTAGAAATAATAAATATTGGAAAACATAAAGGTAGCCCAATGATAATGAAAGTGGGATGAATGTGGTGACATAGTAGTGAAATGGAGGTGAAATGGAGGTGATATAATGGACATAATAGTGAAAGTGTAATGGAAATGAATGACATTTTCAAGACTCAACAATCAGATTCCGTGTTTGCCAAATGTTTGAGTTTTCTTTGATGAGTATCAAGAGATTTATGGTGTCTTTAGGTTTTTGTTATCAAGGATGAGAATGTATGAGGGACTGTGGAAAGAAAGTGTATGAAGGGTTTTGGAAATGTTTGCTAAGAGGACTTTGAGGAATAGAAGGGTTTTAGGGACAATAATTAGACTTTGGGATAACAATTAGGGTTTATGAATTTATAGCTAGAGTTTGGGATAGTGGGAGTTAGGGATATGGGGTTAGTGAATTTAAGGATATGGGGATTAGGGAATGAGTTGATGAAACTGGAAAATAAATAAGGGAATCAAAAAGTGAGGGAGTGATGGAGTGGACTTGGTAGCAAAAACACAAACTATAAACCGTAAGAAATTGTTTTTTGAGCAAAAATAGCAAGGAGGTAGGGTTTCAATATTTTCTCACTAAATCACCATAAACATCTAGAGGAACTCATTCACTGGGAGTGGAAGAATGCTTGACTTACTTGAACAGGTGGCAATCGAGCAAATTTGGCAATTTGGATGAATTTCATGGAAGAAATCGAGCTTGAAGCTGTATGCGTCGTGCCACAAACCCAACGTGCCGCGCCACAAACCCAACGTGTCGCGCCACTCCAATGCGCCGCGCTAGTGTATTTTTTGCACTGTGGAGGGTGGCCCAATGTGTCACGCTAGCTCTATGCATCGCGCCCATGATCCAATGCGTCGCGCCCCTGAAACTTGCATAGTTTGCTACGATTTGCCTTCTTTTCTCCAACACAACCTTTCTCTTACCTCCTCTTTCTCCTTTGGATGCAAATGAGTTCTTTAAACATAAGAAATGGTTTATATACAAAATATTTTGATTTTTCACTCATAAAACCCACTTTTGTTATGTTTGAATTTTGACATTGCTTTTCAAACTCTGTTTTTAGGCAGTTTGCTTTATTTTTTGCCTTTGATGAACTGAATGATTTGACTTTTTGTTTGCCTTATAGGTTATGGAGATGCTAAAGCGTGGAAATGTGACCAGGGTTGCCACTGAAGCTCTTACATATGAAAAATTGAAATTACATCAAATTTATACATGAAAACATAGAATACTCTATTTTTCCTCAAAACAGGGTTTTGAGGAAAAATCAGTCTCTGAGCATGTGATTATGGAATTTATTGGTACTGGAACTTTATTTTGAACTCCTCATGTGCTTGCTGACCATTCTTGAGCATTTGAAGACATTTTTGACAAAACCCTAGACCTAATAAGACTGAAAACCCTAAAAATGACTCTTGCAAAATTTAAAGACAAAAAATGACTGCAGATGATCTAGATGAATGGAAATGGGCCAGCAGGTAAAGGACATGAGGGAAAATGTACAACGAGCCACTACTGTCAGATGATCCATGATCCTAATGGAATGTCGCTGACCGAGCGAGACACCTAACATGCAATGCAACAAGAGAATTTGATCACTGACGGAGGGATGAAGATACCGACACTAACATTGGCTCCAATGGGCATGGTAGCTCTCTGGAGGTGCCAAGAACTATAGATCTCTGGGAAAGCAAGCAGTGCCTTTGTCCATTGGGCTATGGAGTCATTAACTTCGACAAACCAAAACCAAACTCTTGACTCAATTTCAGGACTGAAATCTAACTCAAAACTGACTCAATTTCAAGACTGGAATTAAATGAAAGACCTGACTCAAACAAACCAGACCAAAATGAAATCAAACCTCAATTTTATAGCCTTCACCTTGGGCCCCAAACTAAAAGAATGATACAGTAGACACTTGCAATGAAATTTAGACAAACCGGTATGTATAGTGATACATATGACAACAGAAAACATTTCAAAAATAGTACTGTTTGAGCAACCGACCATTGACTGACCCACATGGAAGTCTTCTCCATTCATTTCTTTCAAAAGGAAACCATTTTGGCCCCGATATGTAGCAATCCTGAAAGGTCCTTTCCAAAGATTCTCAAACTTGCTATGCTTACCTTTATCTTCGTTCCTCGTGTCCCATTTCAGTAATATGTCTTCTATTTGAAACTTGTCCACCTTTGCCTTTCGATCATATATCTTCTTAATTCTCTCTTACAGCTTGAAAGTGTTCTGAAAAACCTCCTCCCTAGTTTGCTGCAAATGAATCATTTGATTGCTTCTCTGCTGCAAATGATCATCTTCACTGCCCGTTTCTTGTAGGAGTTTAACCACCAGGACTGCGAGAGAGGTCAGAAAGACTGTGTCCACACCATACACAAGCTCGAAAGGTGACATGCCTATAGATTTCTTTTGACGTACTCTGTCTACCCAAAGTGCATTAACAAGCTTTTTGTGCTAACTTTTCTTGTTCATTTCCAACAGCTTTTTGATAATATTGACTAAGGATTTATTTGAGGATTCCACCAATCCATTATCTTGTGGGTAATATGCAGTTGAGTGCCCCAAAGTGATTTTATATTTATTACAATTCAATCATTCTTTCAGATTTAAAATTTGCTGCATTATCAGTGATCAACTTATTTGGACAGCCAAAACGAGACAAAATATTGTTTTCAAGAAATGACATGATTACCGAATCAATGGCCTGCCTCGTGGGAATCACCTCAATCCATTTTTTGAAATAGCCTATCCTTGTGAGGATCCATTTGTCCTACGCTGAAGAAGTAGGATGGATCTCGCCAATGAAGTCCAAACCCCACTACTGAAATGGAGCATTGACTTCAATGGGCTTGAGTGGTAAAGGCCACAATTTCCTCCTACCTTGAAAAATCTGACATTCGTGGTAGCTTGCTACAATTTTGTACACATCAGCAAAAAGAGTTTGCCAATAATATCCCACTCTCAAAATTTTATTGGCTGTTGTCTTCCAGAAAAGATGACCTCCACAATCTCCCTTGTGAAAGTCTTCCATAACCTATTTTGCCTCTTCTTGAACCAAACAATTGAGCAAGACACCACCGGGATCTTTCCAATAAAGTGCATTTTTCATGATACAAAACTTGGTAGCCTTCAATTTCAGAGTCCTACTTTTGTTCTTAGACATTCCAGGTAGTGGTGACAGATTTTGGAGTACATAAACAATGTCCGAATACCAAGGAGAAAGAAGAAAAATTTTTGATACCCAAGCGGGCGAACTTTCTTCATCTTCCTCGGACATAGCAGCAATGAGATTAATGTCCAAGGCGTGCAAATTTGACTTAGCCATTAGTTTAGCCAACCCATGTCCTTTGATGAGCTTTGTTGTTTTGATCTCCATGTCATATTCCAACAAGGCAGCAATCCATTTGCCTCTTCTTCCCTCTGGATTTGTTTGCACTAAGACATCTTTGACAGCAGCATTAGGGACAAAAGCAAGGATGTGAAAATGAAAAATATAGACTCGAAAGTCTTTCAATGACTTTACCAAAGCAAGAGCCTGTTTTTCAATAATATTATACTTTAAAGCTGCATCCCTTATGGTTCTGCTGAAAAATGCAATTGGTTTCTCGAGCTGGTCTCTTTTCTGCATCAAGAGCGCTGCCATAGTATGATTAGAGGCAAATGAAAACAAAATGAAATCTTGAGTATAATCCGGGCTGATCAAAACCGGAGCTGAAGATAGGGCCAATTTCACCAAATTGAAAGACTTAATTTCTTCCTCGGTCCACTTCACTACACTATCTTTCTTGAGCATGTTTGTGATTTCCCTTAAATGTTCTGCAAGATTAGGCACAAAGTGACGTAAGAAATTCATCTTACCATTGAATGATTGGATCTTCTTCTTACTTCGTGGAAAATCAATCTTTTGAATGGCTTCCACCTAAGCTGGATCGATGCAGATGCCCTCCTTTGATATAATATGACCTAGAAGCTTGCCTTCATCCATGGCAAACCGACTCTTCTTTGGATTGAGAGAAATACCATACTTTTTATACCGCTGAAATACAATTTTCAAATGATAAAGGTGCTCTTCATCTAAATTAGAGAAAACTATCAAATCATCAAGATAAACAACTAGAAAGACATCTTTTTTGTTAGCAAATGCAATATCCATTGCCCGCTGAAAGGTTGCACCAGCATTTTCAATCCAAAAGGCATCTTTGCATAATGAAAAGTCCCCCCCCCCCCCCCCCCCCCCCAAAGTGGTGAACGTTGTTTTATTTCTATCATCCTCATGGACCAAAATTTGGTTATAACCTGAATACCCATCAAGCAACGACATGCGGGGTGCTCCAACTACTCTTTGAAGTATGTGATCCATCTTGGGCAATGGATAGTTATCTTTCAAAGATACTTTATTCAGATTTCTAAAATCAATACATAACGGAATCTCACCTGTTTTCTTGCGCACGAGCACCAAATTAGAAATCCAATCTGAAAATCTTATGGGGATGATGATACCAACTTTGTACAACCGATTTACTTCCTTCTCTATTGAGGGCAATAGCTTTGGATTTATTCTTCTTAGCTTCTGACGAAAAGGCTTTTGATTTAGCTTGATTGGAATGATATGATGAATTATGCTTGTGTCATATGCCTTCAAATTTGAATAATCCCACGCAAATACATCAGTAAAGGAAGATAGTAAACTGATATACTTTGCTTTTACCTATGGAGGCAACACCTATGATAACTTCACTATTCTAGGATTTTCTGCTGATCCAATGTTCACATCCTCAACTCCTTTCTCGATTGGCTGAAAGCTCGGTTTTCGAGCAACATCATCTTGATCGAACAACTCCTCTAAAAGTATTAGACCTTTAGGAATGACATTGTCCTTCAGCTGCAAAACTTCCATCTAATTGACTTCTATATCCGCCTCACCATCATCATACTCCACATCAATAGAAGTGTCTTTGAATTCACCTTCATTCTGTAGAAATTCATCGATCTCTTAATCATCTTGAAACATTTGCCAATACCTTTGATTATCAGGGAAAACCGAGTGATGTTTCACATGAATTTCAAACTTATTGTTTGAATTCATTGGAATTTTCAAATTACTTGCTGCTGTTGCAAGTGAATCTGCAATGACATTCTAAACACAAGGGACACATGTCAAAGTGTAATTTGAAAACAATATCGAGATATCTAATACTGCATTGCGTTATGCCCGCATTCGAGGATTCTTAGCTTAGTATTCCCCTTTCACTTGATTGATAACTAACTCAGAGTCGCCATATACTGAAATCCTTTTAGAATTTAACTTTCTAATAGTTTTCAAACCAACAATTAAAGCCTCATATTCAACCTCATTATTTGAACAGTAAAAAGCTAATTTATAAGAACGGACCCTTCCATTACTTGGCACTTTGTTTGGGGCGAAAATAGGGTTGCGTATCCAAATGCCAATTCCACCACCTTCCCTTCCTACTGCACCATCAAAATCCATGCTCTACAGGCCGGCTTCGTCCTCCTCCAAATGCTGAAATTCTGTTCACTCTGTTACTTTTCCTTGCTGTCCATCAATATGTTGCTGTTGTCGGAAGGTTGACTGCTCAACGATACTATCATGTCTTTGTTTATCTTGTTTTAAGACCTCTCTGAAATTTTCAGTGATCTCTGGAATGTCTTCTACTTCAACTACTTGGCTATTCACATCATTAAAGCTATCTGAATATAAAACAAATGATTCTAAATCAGTATGTACATAGTTGATTGGATGATTTATCAGTTTCTCCTTGCTAGTGATCATGTACTTCATCTTTTGCTCCCGGTATAATTTCCTCATTTGGCCAAATACAGGAATAGTAGCATAGGAGAAATCAAGCTGCAATGTCCCTTTAATTTTGCTCCCCGAGATCTGGAAAGAAGCATGCCAAATCTAGGAGGTATATCCGCCACAACCACATCCATCAAAACATTTTCAGCGGGAATCTGATCCAAATTGACCACCAAATCTTTGATAAGACCAACGTATCTTACTCTACCAGAATCGAAAGAGTAAAGGTCATGATACTTTCTGGTGATATCCAATCCCAATTTCTCCATGATTTCCTTAGGCATGAGATTGTGAGAGGCTCCGGAATCAAACATAGCATTGTGTAACACATAGTCATGCACCCTAAGGCTGATGTAAAAAGGAGCTACATCACTATCTTGAGACTGACCTTCCAATGCTAGACCAAAGATCAACTTAGGTTGATCATCCTCCACATTTACCATAGCAGATAAGGATCTAAATTCAAAATCTTAGACACCTAACCTTTATAGCTACTGTTCTTCATCAACTTAGTCAAAGAAATATATACTTTTAACTTAGCAATTTCATTTTCTAAGTTAAAAACTGAAGTTTTCTCTACCTCTTTAGCTGAAACGTCCTTCTTTTCAGTTTTCTCCTTTGATGCACTTGGCTAATTAGATCTTTCATTTACTGATGGTGGTTTGCTGGTGGTAGGATCAACTGTCTCTTTTCCCTTTTTCTACACAATGGGAGGATCATTCTTTGGCGATGTTGTCTCTTTCCTTTTCTGAATTGGATTTATGTGCACATCTTTACTTCTGAGTGAATATTTTTGCTGCTGGGCTGACAAAGCATTTATGTACCCTCTCTGATATTCATCAGACTCTTGTTCAAGAACTGTTTCATTGGCCAAGATGAAATTTCCATCCCTTTGTACAGCCGAGTTCTCGGAATATTCCTCGTCTTCAGTGATAAAAATTGGCATATCATCAGGTGTAAAGAAATGATTCTCTTCTCCAATTACATTCTCCTCATCATCTGATTCCGGACCATGTACAAAATTATGTTGTAAGGGTGTCTTCACCTGCTTATGTGCTGCTTGGTCTTGTGCTTGTTGCTCTCTTTGCTTGATTCTAAATTGTGGTTACTGCTGACCATGGAAGTTGGGATTTCCAACTTATGGTTCAGGCTTGTCAATTGTCAATATATCAAACATCTTCTCCATCTTACAGAGCACTTGATCTGAAGTGGAAACCTCTTCCTTTATTGTTACCTTCTTTTCGACCTTTGTTTTAGCTCTCTTGGCAAGCAGATTAGCTTCAACGCTGACTGCAATTTTCTGCATGTCTTTTGAAGTGGTTGGATCTCTTTCTCTTAATTGACAGGCCATAGCGGATCAAAATCATCCAGAAACTTAATCAAAGCCAGCCCCATAGGTGGCTCTATATTAGGAGGAATTGCATTGTAAACCGAATTGAATCTAATACAATAATCTTGAACAGACTCACCAACATTCCACTTGCTGTTCTCATATTCAGAAAGGATCTAAAGATGGTTTTTCTTCACTTCCCAGTGATCCAAGAATTGGCTTTGAAGATTAGGCAATGTAGTAATACTTGTAGCCGGCAAAGCTCTAAACCACTTCCTCACTTCACCTCCAAACGTTTGCATAAACAATCTCATTGTCACATTTTCTGCATCAATCTCATGAAGGTCAAAGAAATCTGCCATCCTATCCACATGTTATTGTGCTATAATACCTTGAGTGCCATCAAACAATGGAATTTTTCTTTGATAATCGACGGGCATGTCTTCCAAACTTTGAGGCAACACAAGGGGTGCAAACTGGGCAACCATTGCTCTAGGTGGATTTACAACCGGTCTTGGGGATGTAGGTGGAGTTGGTGCAACTGATGTATGAGGTGTATGAAGTGTGGATGGAGGTGAAGAAACTTTTGATGTTTGAGGGGTAGAAGGAGTGGAGAGAGGTGACACCATTACAGATTTTTGATCAAAGATAGAAGGTTTCTCGGGAACGGTGGGAATGAAGGGAGTTTCGATGGGAATTTCGGAACTAGATGCAATTGTGTGACCCAAGAGTTGTAGATGCAGACTCTAAGAATTCAGGAATGTTTGTAGCCACAATGGAAGTTTGAAGTTTCAAGATATAATCGCTAATTGATTTATTGGCCTTTTCAGTGTCAAGATCTTTGACAAACTTTGGATTTAGGATAGTAGAAGGAACAACACTTTCAGATTTAGTCTCAAACAATGACAGATCAAAATGCTCGTCAAACTCAAGATCTTCAAGATATTAAAAAACAACCGGACATGAATGAGATCGAAACACTGGAATCACAGAACTTTCTCGGTGAAGGATTCTCGGAATGAGATTGGGATTTTCGTACACAGGGGGTGGATCAGGATCAGGATCTGCTCTAGTATATCTTCTAGAAGCCAGTGTGTTATTACTTCCAAGAAATAAAATGGACATTATCGACTTGTTCAGCCTATCAAACTCTAAGCTTATCATCCAAAAGTTTAGAATTATGATATGTACTGGGGCAATTTGTAAGCCAGATGTTCCATTTATAAGACTAGATCAAAGATTAACTGAAGCAGGTTTTATCTACTTTCACAAATGAAAAGCAAAAGCGTTTCGAAAGTTACCTGGCTAATATTCAGGCCCCGTCTGTAGTTTATAAAATGAAGAACACTAACAAACAAAAAATTTCTTACCCAGTATGGTCGCCACTATGTTAGTGCCTAAATCTACCTCAGACTAAGAAAGGTAGGATCTAGGATAACATCAAACCACACTTAATCTGGTAGCTAGCCCTACCAGGTCGGGAGAGGGCTCTCTCCTTATCAATCTCAGAAAAATATAGTCAACAGGGCTTGAGATGACTGATGTGAATACTGATCTTAGGCTAGGTATGTGTGCAAAAGAGTTTGAGTATATTTGATGATGTTTTGTTGGCTCAAATGGAAAGGCAGATTTGGGTTTGGGGAATGAGGCTCAGTTTTACAGAGATCTCTATGGGGCAAGGTAGGCAAATGATTTAGTACTTAAAATTGAATGAAATGGAGAGCTTTTAGACTGGTGAGGAGTTGAAGACGGCAAGAAAACCTCAGTGATCCTCTTCAAACAGCTGAAAACATAAATAACTAAGCAAACCCTAGGTAGAGCACTACAATTTCAATGGATTCTACCTTTATCCTTGTTTGTTTTAGTTAAGATGAAGCAAGAGAGATAATGGCATACATAAAACACATGTAAACTTACAATAATAGAAGGAAAGACAATACCAAAGCAAGATGCCACATGAATCCCATAAAGTGATGCAAACTCTGGTCTATTCCTTAGCCAAAAGCTGCTGAAAAATGTATACAATGAAGCTCCAAGCTTTCTCAAAAGTCTAACCTTTGCTAATGACTGAAAAATCACAAAATATAGGCAAAAAATCCTCATCCTAGCCTCTAGGGGGTCGAGCTCATAATTTTAGGTGTTGTTCCAACAAATTCTAAACTGAGAACCAAAAAGTAGGGAGTGGAACAACTTGCCTCTAAAAACTAGGGAATTGATTCATTCAGTTGCAAACTACTTTTTCATGGATGAATGTACCTCTATGAGTGAAAATTTAGCATAATTACATCAAAATCCATCAATTCACCTTAAATTACATCATGAGTTTGGCATTTAGAAGGAGAAAAGTCAAACTGTCAAGAAACTAGGCGAAAAATAGAGTATTTTTGGTCAAACTGAGTAAAATTCCTCCAATGCGTTGCACTGATTTCTGTATGCATAGGGCCTTTTTGCAGCTGTCTTTGGAGGCCTTCCTGATGTCCACATTTTCTCCAAGTGTCCTTCTTAGAAAGGTATGCTTGTCTACTTTCCAGAACAAGTGGAATTTTTGAATTTGGCCTCCATTTGCCCCTCCAAAACTGATTTCTCCCAACACTGCTTCTTGTGTGTCCAAAAAGGGGCAGAAAGGTCATTTTTTTAGGTGTTTTTGACCTTTTTAGGAGCTCAATACCTGTCAAAATTTCTTGGCCATTCGTGAGCATGCATATTTTTCATGAAAAATCCAAAAATGCTAAGTTTTCCTCAAAAGGAGGCCCTCATTAAAAGCGAGTGCCAGGTGGCGCGGCGCATTGGGCAGAAAAACCTGTTTTTTGGCCCAAAAATTCCAAAATTGCAAAAGTGTCCCAATTTTTTTGAAATTTTGGCTGAGTGTCCTCCACTAAGTGCTATGTTGAGTCAAGGAAGCCTCGGCCAAGATTTGAAGTCTATCTTGCTCTTTTCGCTTCCTCTATGCCTTCTTCAACTTGGCCTTCAAGTTCGTGTTTCTTGCCTTGCAACTTTTGTTTCTCGCCAAGTAATGGTATGCCATGTGCCTCAACATATTTTTCTCCGTATTGGCCTACTCTAGCAACTTTTCTAAGTGGATATTTGTTTGCTCAAGCCAAGACTCACGATCAGCATTGATTTCTTGTTCAAGTGGTGTGAACTTCACTTTTCTCCTTTTGGCAGCTTGCCGGTTTTCTCGTATGTTTTGCAGCTCCATAATGGTTTGCTGATCCTCTAGTTGTTTGTTTCTTTGCTCTAGATATTTTATTATCCACTTGGCTCTTTCTAGGTTGAGGGAAAAATCATTAATGTCCGCCTGTTGCTCTTGAATAATCTCCTTGAGTTCTGAGCTTTGTGGGCCCAAATTGGTGTCATCATCCTGAATGAGAATGAAATCTGTCTCCTACCCTCATGAAGGCCCCTCATCATTTAATGGCCGCTTGCCCTTGTCCTGAACCTACTCTGCTGATGGAGGAAGCGAGACCCCTTCCACCTCGGGTGGAGATAATACTCACTTTGCTGCTGCAAACAACCTTCTAGTGCCCTTTTGGTAGGTGATAAACACTGGCACACTAGTGGTTTGTGCCTCATGAATGTCCTGCTGATGTGAAGGTCCACTTGTCTCATGAAAAGCTGCCAGAGACACTTGAGGACCCGTGAATACCTCATGAGAAATGAAATTCTCCCATGAGATGTTCTGTAAACCAAGTTGATGCATGACCACAATTTTGATTAGTGCAAAATGGTATATATTGTTATACTGCTGCTGAGGAGTCTTCCTGTGCACTAAGGTGGTCATCTTCTCAATGTTCTGGCAAATAAAGTAGGGGAGATTCATCAGTCTCACCCTAGTAAAGTGCATCAACAATCTGATAGGATAGGCATACAGGCGAGAAAATCGGCCCTCACAGCTGAAGTACTTAATTATGAGTTTCATCAAGGGAGCATATGAGTCTTTCAGATATTCTTTGAAAATAAAACAATATACAACAAAATTCATATGAAAACTAATGAAAAGTAACAAATAGATCTCACACACATAGGTCTACTGATCATTGAAAATTAAAATTAACATTAATCTTCATGGAAGGTTATGCACAATGTCATCACCAAAATGGAATTTCTTCTATAACAAGGAATATCTCAAGTTGTTTTTCAATAACTGTAATGTAGAAGGCGTCACGATTCACAAGGACAACAATCACAAAAAAAGGGATGCACAAAGCACACCATCAATTGGCAGTTTGAGTGGGGCAAGTCTATGCAACATCCGTCATGTATGGATACTTCTTGAGAAGAGTTGACAAACACTTCCAACTAGAGAAGAGCATGAAGATGCCTCCATTTGTATCAAATGAAGAAACTGATGCTGAGCAGTTGAATTACACCCACCCAGAATTAGAAGGTGGAAATTGGCAAGATAATTCAGCTGTACATGGTGGTGTAGCTTGATAATAAATAATGAATAAAAATCACGCACGATTATCTCCCAACACTGCTAACACCAGATGGTTGGGATAGCCATGAACATTCACATGCATGGTTCCATGATTGTTATGTATGTTAACGGCTATATATGGTTGAAAGTCAAGGTGGGAAACTAGAAGTCCACATTTCAATGCTCAACAAGTGTACATTTCATTGTTATGGTTCTAATTACATCACACATAAAATTATAAACATGCCTGTGTGTACATTTCAATGTTATGGTTCTAATTACATCTTAGATAAAATTAAAAACATGAAAGAATGCGCATTTCAATGTTATGGTTCTAAACATGTCAGAGCATGACAAGGAATTCATGACTCTATTTTTTATATAGTTATGAGCTATGTCATGTAGTGGAGCCATAAACATGTATGGCATTCATGGAATCATAGTACTCCTTGTTATAATAGTACTCCTTTTATATGTTGTGCCTAAGAGTTTACCAGATTTCTCACTCCAATTTCAAAGCATACATTTCCTATACTCGTTAATCATTTAATACATGTCTTAACAAACACATTACTTAACAAACACATTACATGATCCACAACCAAATATCCAAAATAAGTATTATAAACACTTTTTTCTAAATCAAAATATTTGGTTTAATTTAAACAAATAGAAATCCTCATCTCAGCGTTCATATTAAAAAATGTGTTAATCAAAGTAAATATTTAAATTTTACATAAAAATATATAAATAATTTGACACATATTTAGGAAATAGATTTATTAAAGTATAATTTATGGAAAGAAAATAATCACCCACGAAAAGCACATATTCTTCCAATTAACTTGATGAAAAGATGAATAAAATTATAAAATATAGATTTAATTTATAATTATTATTTTGTTATAAAATAGGCAAGTTCCTCTCACAATTTCAATTGTGGTGACACATGTTTCAAATCAAAACTCTATATATATAAGTGATGGGTAGAGAACAAATATTTTACTTAGTTAAAAAATGTATATATAAACAATTAAACTATACAAATAATTTAAAATTATATAGAATTATGGTGGAACGAATATTATATAGTTTATCTTTTTCATGTTATGTGAAGTTTAGATGGGGAAATGTTTTTTTGAATGGAAGAACAATATATCCATGACTTACATATTGTTTTTTAAGATTGTGTGATGTCAAGATATTTTTGAATAATTTATTTTTCCCACCTGTGACATTCATAGTCAATTATTCCCCATGAGATTTGAATTTGTGACTTGATGGGAACTATATTGTGATTTAATGGAGACTATAATCCACACAAACCAAGTGATTGACACCTCATGCATGATGTACACAATTAAATTTCCATTCAACCATACCTAAGGAACACCATTCATACTTCTTTCTAACTAACTAGGTTTCCCTTGGATGTTGCACAAGGCATATTCCATTGTACTACAACATAATCTAACCATCATAGACTCATCTTAATCTCATATCTATAAAACGTCCAAAGGGATCATATATCTTGAGGTGAAAACCTATTTTATATCATAAAACTTGTAGAGAGGTTAGCCCTCAAGAGAAACTTAGTGCCTTTTACTCTAATAGATCTAGGATTAAGATGGATCTACACTTGTGCTTTCCATTTATGTGTGTATGCTTGTGCCATTTATTTCATGCTAAGCATGAAATATATTGCACATTTCCTCCATTTTAAATAAAACACAAATACAATATTTAAACCCATATATA
>APFE030733857.1:3302-19863 GCA_000404065.3 Pinus taeda
AGAGAACTGATGCAGCAGGAAACCCAAGGTCAGTGGTGTACTGGACCTCAGTCTTCCACATCCTCACATACTCTCCATACACATACTCTGAGTTCATAGACCTGTTCATCCATCCAGCTATGTCTCTCTTCTTAACCTCACCCCCTCCAAGACTATCTGGTGAGATGCAGAGGATTCTGCAGCTGTCCAGTGCATACAGCATAGGGGATTGGTACTTTTACCAACACTTCACTGTGATCAGAATATATGGGTGTGAGTTGCGCCCATACAAATTGGCCAGGTATGTGCCTATGAGACTGTTTGCCTTAGAATATTTCAGGCAATTTGGCAATGCCGATATGGTGCACTTTGCAGGAAGGGGCAAGAAGGCACAACTTAAAGTAAGAAACCAACTTGGCCACTTTGTCCTAAACAAAAGAGAAGGATGGAAAGATGTGGATAGGATGCTAGAAGGCCTTGGCCTAAAACAAAGCTTCCTTTGGAAGCCCTATGACCCTAACAGCTCCATATCCTTGAAAAGGCAGAAATGCAAACTCTCCAGCTATGAGCATGCGAGCATGCTCCACATTCAAAGACATGCCAACCAACCAAAGTGGAGAAGAAACACACTGGAAGAGCCAGTTACCCAAGAAGAACTAGTTGAAAGAGCTAGAAGGCATTTGTTAAAAATGGCTGACTTAGAATCTCCTTCTCAGGTACTTACTCTGCCAAAGCCTCAAAAAGGAGCAGCTGCTTCATCTTCTGCAACACAGCAAGAGGCAGTGCAAACCACAGACCAAGGGCAGAGCAAGGGCAAGGAAAAGGTCATGGAAGAACCACAGGGCCAAAAGGGTCAACAACAGCAGCCCCAGTAGGAACAGCAGCAAGAAGACCAACAGGGTCAGGAGAAACAAACAGGGGAGGCCCAAATGGCCACCAAAGAACAGACAACACCAATGGCAACTCTAAGGCAGGATTCTAGGGTTGACTCCTCCGTCCTCCAAACCCCTCAAAGGGAGGACGTTAGAAGAAAAAGAGAAAGGGAGACTCCCCTCACTGAATTGCCAGAGAAGAGACAAAGGTTAAATCCCTTCTCAGAAGAGGAAATTCCAAGCATGGAAGCTTCTGCCAGCTCCTTGTAACAGGAGCAAGACAGGGCAGCATTGGGAGAAGTGAGCTCCTCAGCATAGAAGAAGGGAGTAGGAACAAGCATCAAACAACAGTTCAAAGATGCCAAGAGAAGGAGTGAACCAATAAAGATTCAGCTCTACAATCACCTGCTGAACATGGCTCCTGCAAACCAACAAAGGCTCATGTCTGCATTTGATGTGCAGGAGGGGAAGATGACAATGAGCCACTTCACACCAACAGTGCAGCAACCACAAACAGCTGCAGACTACATCACGACCAATCTGGAGGTCCTATCAAAAGACATCCACCCAATGGATCAGATTGATCTCCATAAACAGACGGGTGAGATGGTCTATGCCACCTTGGCTGATAAGACCTTGGTCAACTACAGGCTGCAAAATAGCCTGAACAATACTGCTGCACAGCTTGAGTTGGAAAAGGCTTCCTCTCAAGCTAAGGATAACAGGATCAAAGCCTTGGAGGAGATTATAATAGAGTTTGGGCATGATCCCAATGATGTTAAGGCTGTGCAACATGTCCTCAAGCTAAGGGATGCTGATATGGCAGCAATAAAAAAGAAATTGAAAATCCCACCAACTCTCCACCCACAAACGGATGAGGTTGCCCAACAGAGGCAAGAAAAGGATGCAGCTTCCCTACTAATGACATTATACAAGGAGCTCATTCAAACACAAGAAAAGCTGCAGGAGTCAGAGGCCACATTGGAAGCAGCATTGCAGCAGAAGGAGGCAGGGCAAACCTCACAGCCACCTCCAGAAACAATAAACCTTGAGGAAACCCCTCAAGACACTGCCCCTCCCAGCCAACAAGTGCAGCAAGAAGCTCCAGATACCTCAGCACCAACCACCTCAGCACCAACAACAGAGCAGGCTGAAAGCCTGGACATGCAGAAGCTGAGGAAAGAAATACAGGTACTAGAGTCACAGATGTCTGAGCTGAGCCAAGCCCAGGAAAATTTGGAAAAAATAAATGAAAAGTATGATAAATCAAAACAAAATGTGGCAGAACGAGAGAGGGAGGTAAAGGCCCTCAAGAAGAGGATTGCTGACCTGGAAAAAGAGCTCACATTGGATAAAGTCACAGCAGAGCTTAAAAGGGTCATCTGGGGCAACATTGGCCAGTCAATAACAAACCAATGGGAATATATTGAGGCTATATATGAGCAAGTAGCACTCATTGGAAGAGCACGTAAAGAAATACACAGGGCAAGGGTATCTCTAGGCAGCATGCCTGAGATTGCCACTAAGATGATAGATGTGCTGAACTACAGGACAAGCTCCCAGCTGGTAAGAATAGGGATTGGAAACAGAACAGAGACCATCTCCCTGATCAGAAGAGTCTTGACACTGAGAGACCTGATTCAGACCCTGGAAAGAAGAACCAGGGATATGCAAGATGATATTAATAAATTTCAGAACAGGTTGATGGCTTTACAGAACAGGGGGCTCCCTAGCCCATTAGATCCATCAGGAAAATTACTCTCCCATGAGAAATATGTCAAGAGAGTAAGCAATTTTGCAGCAACACAGATTGCAGAGGCACCTAGTACATCGTAAGAAGCAGGCCCAGTAACAGGGCAGATTCTTTTTTATAGAGTAGATGATTTATTTTTTATTAGGAATGAAATTACACATTTATTTGATGAGCCCCCTCATTTTTATAAATATACAGAGGCTGATGAGACCATGGGGTCAATTTTGAGACATCAGTTGCCTCCATCAGATACATGGGAGGAGTTAATACGTTTACTGTTGAACCAAAGTCAGTAATTGCAATTTTGCCTTTGAGAAATACTTTGAATCTCATACACAGCAGGACAAAGACACATTAGCAGGTATGAAGACAGAGGCTGAGCCAACTCAGCATAGGTACTCGGCCACAATAGCAGCATCAGCAGTCACAGGTGACAGGGCCGAGAAGACACAGGAATTTACAGCTGCACAGGCACGTCATTCAGCAGTTATGTCAAAGCCGCTCAACCGACTCCGTGAGATCCAAAGGTCAAAATTGCTCTGACAGGAGTTAAGAGCCTTTATAACTCATTTAAGATTGTAATAACTTCTCATCTGCAAGCCCTGTACGAGTAAAAGAAGATATTTTCCCTCTCAGATGACTCAATGCCTGAGATATTTTGTAATAGACTTATATATATTCCCCCTCGCATTTGTTAGCAGGGGTTCGACTCTGGATGTAAGAAATCTCTTGATATCTATTCTGTAGCTCTTCTATTGTAAATCTTCAGACTACTAATACAAAGGATGATGGGATTTCCAAAGCGTTGTGTCTCTTGATGTCTTGCTGGTGTATGACTGAATATTGCAGGATTCCTGCGTGTTTCATGGCTCAATAAGTTTCCTTGTTTCTCTCTGTTATATGTTTACTATCTTTTTCATTCATGTATTCCATATATTACATATCTTGATAGCAAGGAAAAAGAATAGTCTCAGGATTTAATCACAGATTACCTTGAGCTCAATCCAAGCTATTATAAATGTTTTCCTCAATTATAGTAATGAAAGTGTAATTCTTAATTGCTACCTTTCAAGCGATTTCATCATAGTGACCTATTATTTCAGGAATTCAGGTATTGCTCCTAAGTAATAAGCCCCATTCTCACAGCCCAGCTCAGTGAAGAATTCTTAATTGCTTTTCACTAGTTGATTCCCACTTCAACCTCACAATTTACAGTTTGTTTCATGAAACACATATAGGCCCTGTAATTCCAGTTTCACTCAAGCCAAGATCTCAAGGAAACAACTGCCACAGACTCCATTTCCCAATGGACTAACTACTCTACAGAGAACATTTCAAACTATCAGAAAACATCCCCCCAACCAAACACAAAAAACAAACAAACTTGCATTTCATAACTAGCCTAAAAACTCCATTAAAACAGTGACAAACCTTACAGAGAGAGCCCTCTCTGATTACAGCTGGGCTAGAAGCTGTAGTCCAAAGACTGGTTAGTGGTTACCCCGACCGTATTCCCTTGGGAGTCATAGGGAACAACCTGGGTGTTAAGACACGACATGGGAGAGGAAGGCTATTTTCATAATGCAGGCCGATTGTTTAGATTTGAAGTCTTCATAAGGTATAACACATAATATATCACATTCGGGAGGGTCTTTGCATATTGCAATCGCAAGCCGAGAGAGATAGACCCCTTCACATCTTTTCATAGCATGGGCCAATTATCCAGACATGAAGTCTTCATAAGATATAACACATAATATATCACATCTTGGAGGGTCTTTGCATATCATAGTTTCAAGTTGGGAGAGATAGACCCCTTCACCTCTTTTCATAGCATGGGCTAATTGTCTGGTTGTGAAGTCTTCATAGAATATGACAAATAAAATATTGCATCCAGGAGGATCCCTCACATATCGCAATTGCAACATTGAAAGGGACATCGATAGAGGAGGGATCCTACCTTGTGTGATCTCTGATCATCGATTACCATGGGTGGCATCATCACTGCCACGTGTCACCCAGAAATTCCCCCCTTAGGACCCTAAAAATGTCAAATCCATGTGACACGTGTACTCCGTACTGCCACATTAGCTGCCATGTGGATTCATAAGGACCAATGATATTCTGCCATGTGGCCCCCTGAAGGAGAGAGAAAAAGTCACACCCAACATTATTTTTTCTTTGAATTCCTTTGTTAAATGAAATTAGCCCTCCTCGATGTTTTAACACTACATCGACAATTTTTTGTTTCACAATCTTTTAACCTCGGTCCTGTTTCGGATTTTTGATTGCTGATATGTGAGAAGTGAAATATGTGGGACCAACAATATTCTACCATGTGCCCCCCAGGAGGAGGGAGAAATAGGCCACCCTATCACAAAATCATGATATTGCAAGTTTTTAGAGTGGTACCCCTGCTGGTCCACTGATTCTCCAATTGCGATGAACTCTCCAGGTCCACTAATCGCCAATAAACCCGCTCCTGCTGATATGTGATATCGCGATCCGCTGATCGCATATTTCACACGCTCCCTATTTTACTTCAGAAGAACACATCGATTTGTGATTGCAATGAGCTCCTGGACCTCTGATGTGCGATCTGCGATGAGCCCTTGCCTATGGTCCTTTCCTCTCTATTTTTTGACTTTCAAAGGGTAACTTCAGCATGCCTTATATTCTGATCCAGAGGTCCATTTTTAGACTCCCACATACCATTGGAAAGATCTTTCCAAGAACTATGCAATGGAGAGGGTCTGATTTAGCTCTAAGAGATTTTGTGGCTGAGAAGGTGGCTTCAAAATTTACTGCTCTTTGACCACTTTGATTAGTTGGAAATTCATAATGCAGTGAGTGACAACATTGGCTCCAATTGGGGACAGTGCCTTGCAGGCAAGGTTTTGAGAACCTACAGACTAATAAATTTCCTTCCATTGGGCATGGAGCCATTTTTAAACAAACTATAATTCTGTGCAAATTGAGTTTTCAACATAAACTGAAAATTACATATAACAATTACAATACACACATCGATATTTATAATGGGTGTGAGACAAGTACCTCTTGTTTTGGAAATAAAGTTTGAGGAAATGACCATTTACCAATAGTTCTAGAGTTTCACCATCCATATTTTTAAGCATGTATGTGTTATTTCCTCTCTCTTCTGCGATCTTGAAAGGGGCGAACCATAGTGGGTCAAATTTTCCATGTTTGTCTTTGTCTTCCCGTCGGATGTCCTAGCAGAGAACTAAATCCCCTTATTGAAGCAGTCGATCCTTAGCCTTCTTGTCAAATATGGATTTCATCTTTTGTTGGTAGTTTGACAATTTGGCCCCACCCTAGTCTCTATTCTCATGAAGCTCGACTAGCCAATTTATCCTTGCGTTAAGGCACTTGGCTCTTCCTCTTCAGTTGGGAGTCCTAGTTTCTCTAATTTTTGGCAATGGTATTTTTTAGCACCCTTACAACAGTTTTGTTGGAGGACTCAGCCAAGCCATTTCCTTGAGAATAATAGGTAGTGGAGCGCTCGATGATGATATTGAACTTATGGAAGAAGCTGGTGAACTTGGCAGATTTGAAGACCTGAGCATTATCAGTGATAATTTTGAAGGGACAACCAAAATGAGACAATATGTTCTCCTCCATAAATTTGATTACCACTGTGTCTGTAGCATTTCTGGTTGGTATGGCCTCCACCCACTTGGTGAAATAATCTGTGTTCATCAAAATCCATCTTTGTTGGCCACTAGATGGTGGGTTTATTTCTCCTATGAAATCTAATTGCCACTGTCTAAAAGTTTCTTCCATATGTACTGGAATGAGGGGGAGAGGAGAAAATGTTTGCCTCTCAGCAAACACTTGGCACTCCTAGCATGACCTGCCCTGAGAATGAACATTCCCAAATAGTGTAGGCCAGTAGAATCCTACCTTGAGGATTTTATGTGTCATGGTCTTTCAGCTGTAGTGACCTCCAAAGAATCCTCAGTGAAAATCCTCAATCACCTTCTGGTTCACCCTCCACCAAACATAATAGAAATACCCCCACCAGGTCCTTCCAGTGAAGTAGGCCATTGGATATGATATATTTCTGCACTTTCAATCTCAAAGCTTAGTATTTGGATTTATCTAACCCCAACGGGCACCTCAAGAGTAAGAGATAATGAACGATGTTCTTATATCAAGGAGATCCCTCATATTTGGCATAGATTTTCTGCTCATATGTTTTGATCCCGCTTTGATGATCCTCTGGTGTGCCTTCATCTACAATCATGTACATCCCTAAAGCTTAGCAATTAGATTCAGATAAAACCTCGGCCAACCCCTGGCCTTTTATGAGCTTGGTATGCTTTATTTCTACCTCATATTCTTGTATCTTAGCTATCCACCTATCCCTTCTGCCTTCGCTGCCTCCTTGTACCATTATGTCCTTGATTTCTATCGTTGGGACAAACGTTGTGATTTCCAATTGTGACACATATATGTGAAATGCATTCAAAGCCTTGACTAGTGCATAGCCTTGTTTCTCCAATATGTCATATTTCAGCTCAGCATCACATAGAACTTGGCTGAAGAAGGCAATGGGTTGTTCATAACCCTCTTTATTTTTTTGTAGGAGCACCGCAACAATAGTATGTGGGGAAGCAAAAGAAACGATGTAGAAAGACATTGAATAGTTGTGGCTGACTAGTACGAGGGATTCAACCAAATATTTTTTAATTATAATGAATGAATCTTAGGGGGAAGGGCTCCACTTGACTTAATTGTCTTTCTTAAGCATATCTGTAATACCCTTGACTATCTTTGGATAGTTGGGTATGAATCTCCTCAAGAAATTTATCCTCCCCAAAAAGGCTTGGACCTCTTTCTTATTTCTGGGTAGGGGAATATGGTTGATGGCTTTGACTCATTCAAAATCAATATTTACTCCTTCCTCCACTACTAAGTGTCCTAGTAGCTTCCCCTGACTCAGGGAAAACTGATATTTCTTAGGATTCAGAGAAAGACTGTACCTCCTGCATTTATCAAAGGTGAGCTTTAAGTGGAGGATGTGCTCTTCATCAGTCTTAGAAAAGACTGTGGTATCATCTAAATAAACCACCAAAAATTTCTCTTGCTCCCCTATGAAAGCTATGTCCATGGCTCTTTGAAATGTGGCCCTTGCATTAATAATGTCGAAGGGCATGCAAGCGTACATGAATGTTCCCCATGGGGTGGTGAAAGCAATTTTATTTTAATCCTCAGGGTGGACTGCAACCTGGTTGTAGCCAAAGAATCCATCCATCATGGACATTTTAGCTGAGCCAACCACCTTCTGCAATATATAATCCATCTTGGGCAGTAGGTAGTTGTCTTTTAGCGATGCCATGTTTAGATTTCGGAAATCAACACACAACCTTATTTCTCCGCTCTTTTTCCGGACAGGGACAAGGTTGGCCACCCATTCAAAGAACCTTAAAGGCACTATGAAATTTTCTTGTAGCATCATTCTCACCTATTTTTCCATGGAGAGGAGTAAGAGTGGATTTATCTGCCTGTGTTTTTTTTTGCATGGATTTATTCCACTCTTCAAATGAATCTTATGCTGAATGATGTTAGTATCAAATGCTTTCAAATCATCATAAGACCAAGCAAATACATCCTTGTAAGTTTTGAATAGATTTAAATAACTTTATTTGTGCTTCCAGGGGATTCCTATTGATAGATTGATCATCTGGGGTTCCTCCTTTAATATGATGTTGCAGTCTTCTACTTGATCATCTATCTCTAGGGTTATTGGTTTGGAGAGTATGCCATCCTTATTAAAAAGCCTTTCCAGTGGGACATATTAGCATTATGATATAGGTGATACATGTGTTGTACTTGATGGCAACTCACTCAAATGACAGATCACAGTTCAGAGAAAGAGGCATACGCAAGTTCCCCATTGACCAAGACGCATGTACACGCAGGTTCGCAGACCAAAAGGCGCGTATGGCGTACACATGCACTTTCACGGAAGGAAAGGCACGTACATGTTGCAAAAGTTAGTTTTGGTCCATCATATTTGGTCCATGGTATTTTGATCCATGGTATTGGTCCAAGGTATATTGTCCAAAGAGTTTACCCCAGGTATTTGGTCCAAGGTATTGGTCCTAAGTGGTTTTGGTTCATGGTTTTGAGTAAAGCCTAAGACTATAAAAGGAGGAGAAGATCATTAGGCAAAGGCACTCATGAATTGAATATGTGATGAAGAACAAGATCTAATATATAGTCTATTGGGTTATGGTGCATAAATTGATTTGAACCAAGGATGAATCTTAGCGCTTGATGAAGTATAAGATCTAATGATGGGTCAAAATCTTAAGGCTTGAAGTGAAGTATCTTTATATGGTTTTGATCATTTATCTGTATAACTGGCGCATGTTCTAGTATGTAAATATGATGATCTGGGTATAACTGAAGTCTAAAATTGTTGTAGAGTTTAAAATCATGATTTACAGATCTATATGCAGGTTCACTTTAGAGAAGGTGCACATACATGTTGATTCGGCATATCAAAACAACATATACATCCTAATTTTGATTTGCAGATCTGTATGCAGGTTCACCTTGAGAAAAATGCGTATAGACACAGGTTTGACAAAAGGAAGTAGCATATATCTCTCAAAATATATTTTAGCTACTTCTGTTTCTTGTTGCAGTGTTCTGGGTTCTGGCTTGGGTTCTGGTTACTGTATTCTGGTTACAACATTCTGAAGATTTGTCAAAGTTATTGGTTGATTCAATTTTGGTTAATGAAAAAGGAGATTGGTTGATGCATATGATTGAATGATGCTATTGATGGATCCAGTCTAAAAATTTATGAAACGTGGTCCCTGGAAGAAAAGAGAAGGTTGTAGCCTTCTGTAGGCCAGCACCTACATACTAGTAAACATATTAGCTAGTACAAGAGAAAAGGGGGTTGTAGTTCCCTTCTAGGAGAAGCTGGAGAATGAGAGAAGGCTGTAGCCTTCTGCAGGTAGAAGCTCGCGTATTGGTATAAGTTTGCACCAATACAAGAATTGTAAAAATAAGTTTCTTATTATTAAAAAGAAGATAGAGATGATTGCAATAGGTGGTTTTCACCCACATTGGGTTTCCACCTTATATCTTGTGTTCTTGTGTGTGTGATTGTATGTTCTATTTTTACTACACTTGGTTATTGTTTATATGGTTATGATGCACTGATTAAAGATCAACATTTGAAGAATTAACTGAATCTTAAGTCTCCAGGATGTACGCTAGTTTCCTTAAACACAGATGCGTATACATGCAAGTTTAATTAACTGAAGTAGCGTATATTAATTTGATTATGGAAATGAAAAATTATTGACTTGCTAATATTGATTCACCCCCCCTCTCAGTATTATTTCCAACAATTGGTATCAGAGCAGGTCCTTTAGAAGAAACTTGATCGCTTGAAGGAAGATCTATCATTATGAGCAACTACGAAAGAGAGGGATCCATTAGACCCAATCATTGATGAGAGCAACTTTGTTTATTGGAAGATAAGAAGCACAACCTATCTTCAATCTCTTGGAACAAATGTCTAGGAAATCATGGAAGGACGATATACATTTCCATCAGCAATTCCTATAGATACGGCAGGTAAAAAGCAATATGAAACCAATGCCAAGGTTGTCAATACATTATCAGGGGGTTTGTCACAATCAAAATTTGTCAAATCTATGCAGCTTAAAACCGCCAAAGAAATATTGGATAGGATCATTCTAATCTATGAAGGAGACAATCATGTAAAACGTGCAAAACTGCAAACTCTCAGAATTCAATATGAATCTCTCAAAATTCATAATGATAAAAGTATAGCTAGTTACTTCTTACGTATAGATGAGATTCTTAATTGCATGAAGAACTTGGGTGAAGAGATAAAAGAATTTACTTTAGTTGAAAAGGTTTTAAGATCCTAATCTACTAAGTTTGAATCAAAAGTATCTACCATAGAAGAAAAGCAGGATCTTCAGACTATTACTATGACATAACTGCATGAAATATTAACTGCTTTTGAAATGAGAAAAGGAGGTCCATCAGATATGAGAGAAGCCGCATTCAAAGCTTCAATAAGAGAAGAACTCAATGAATCAGGACATATTTTAGAAAGACAAGAAGAAGCAAACTTTGTTAAGAATCTTCAATGTGGTTCCAGAAGATTCAGAGGTAAACTACCCTTCAAATGTTTTGCTTGTGGAAGAGTTGGTCATTATGCTGCCAAATGTCCTCATAAAGATAAACTTGATAAAGGTAAGGAATTAGCAAAATGGAATAGAAAACAAAGTGTAAGTAAGAAGAGATACTATACGCATGAAGATAGTGATGGTTTATCAAATAGTGATGAAGATGAAAACAATAATGACTATAGACTTCTGATGGCTTTTGAAGATGATGATTTCTTGGATGCATTAGATGAAGATGATCTTTATGAACAAATATCTAAACTCAAAATCTGTTTAGAAGAAAAGAATATGATTATAGATACTTTGACATTCCAACTTGCTGAAAGAGAAAAACACAATGAAAATTAGAATCTGAAATTGTGGGTCTAGGAAAGGATATTGAGAAAACAAAAGCTCTCAATCTTAGATTTACTAAAGGATCAAAAACACTAAATGAAATAATCAAAGTACAACGTTCTTCTCTGATAAAGAAAGGTCTTGGATATACTAAAGAAACATCTCAAGCACAGAAGCCGTCAACCTCCACTAAAAGCTATCTTGATGCAGCAAAGAGCATTGAGAAATTTGAAAAGAAAAGGCATAAAGTAGATCACCAGGTAAACTGGGTTCAATCTACCTCAAGGATGAACAGAAGCTACAACCAACCTCAGGTAAATCATACTCAATCTACTTCAAGAATGAATATCAATAGAAACTACAATCACCAGGTTAGTAGATTCGATAATCACTGGAACTTCTTTAATGGCCAATGTTTTTCATGTCATAACTTTGGACACAAAGCTGCTCAATGTGTTTCTTACAAGACCATCATGACTAGAGAAGCACGAAATCAAAGGAATGTGACAGGGATCATGAAAAGAACCTACAATAACTTTTCTCTTCTTAAAAATGAAATAGAATGCTCTATCTATAATAACTTCGATCATGAAGAATCTGAATGCAGGAGTAACTTTCGGCAAACATCTCAGAAGGAGCAAACTTCATTAAGTCCCAAAAAATGGAAAAAGAAAGAACCAAAGCCGAAAGATGTGGTATTGCATTATATGCAAAAGGACAAGAAAATTAGTGGTACATCGACAATGGATGCTCAAAACACATGACAGGTGATAAAGAAAAACTTCAGTCATATAATTCCTTAGAAAAGGAAAAGAAGGCCTCATTTGGAAATGACACTCCTACTGTCATAAAAGGTAAAGGTTCTATTCTCTTAAAAGAAAAAGTTAAAGCTGGGAATGTGATGTATGTTGATGATCTTAAGCATAACATGTTAAGTGTCAGTCAAATGTGTGATCAAGGAAATAAAGTAGTATTTTGATCAAATGGGCGTGCTATTCATGAGCTTGATACAGAAGAAACAATGATCAAAGTTGTAAGAACTCCAAACAACTTATACATACTCAAGGGAGGACAACAATAGTATTATCTAAGCAAAAATGATGAACATTGGCTATGGCACAGAAGATTGGAGCACCTAAGCTTCCCTCAAATAAGAAAAGCATGCAGATTCTAGGCTGTTCATGATCTTCCAGATATCAGAATTCCAAAAAATACAATATGCAAATCATGTCAATTTGGTAAGAAAACCAGAGCACATTTCCCTGAAAAGGAAGGATCAGCTAGTAACCCTCTTGAACTTGTTCATACTGATTTATGTGGACCATCAAGGAAAAAATCACCTCGTGGAGAAGAATATTTTATATTGTTCATTGGAAATTTTTCCAGAATGTGTTGGATAGGACTTCTAAAGCACAAAGATGAAGCATTTGAAAAGTTCAAAGCCTTCAAATTTTTAGTTGAAAATGAATCAGATCGCAAAATCAATTGCCTCAGATCTGGTTGAGGAAGGGAATTTGCCTTGGACAAATTCTTCGACTTTTGTGAAGAACATGGAATCAAAAGGGAATTCTCCACCGTAAGGACACCTTAGCAAAATGGAGTGATAGAAAGGATGAACAGAACTATTGAACAAATGGCTCGTTCCATGCTAGATGAGTCTGAAACTCCTACAACCTTCTGGGGTGAAGCTGCATTCGCTGTTGTCACTATTCTCAACAAAGAAAATGTCCAGTAAACAACACTCAAAATCCATATGAACTTTGCTATGGAAAGACTCCTACCGTAAAATACTTTAAAGTTTTTGGAACTAAATGTTACATTAAAAGGACTGATGAAAAACTTGGCAAGTTTGAACCTAGAGCAGATGAAGGTAGTCTCCTTGGTTACTCTTCTCGAAGTAAAGGATATAAGTGTTATAATGAAAGACTTGGGAAAATTATTGAAAGTATTGATGTTGTGGTTGACAAAGCATGCAAAAATCCAAAGCAGGTAACAACTGAAGATTATGGAGAGGATGAGGATTATCCTCCCACATCAAATCACACTAATTCTAAAGGAGAAACCAATGAAGCACTAGAAGAAGAGATAATGGTAGAAGAAAAACTCCATCCAGGTATGCACAAAAAAATCATCCAGAAACACAAATTTTGGGACAGAAAGAGGCAGGTGTGCAGACAAGAAGAACTATTTCAGACGCTTCAAGCTATCTAGCATTGTTATCCTCCATCAAACCTCAAAATGTAAATGAAGCATGAAAATGAATGTTGGGTAAACGCCATGAATGAAGAACTTGAACAAATTGAAAAGAATAATACTTGGGAATTAGTTCCTAGATAAGAATATCATAGGAACTAAATGGATATTAAAAAACAAGTTGAATGAAAATGGAGAAGTTATTAGAAACAAGGCCAGACTTGTTTGGAAGGATATGCTCAATAAGAAGGTATAGATTTTGAAGAAATTTTTGCACCCGTTGCTAGACTTGAAGCCATAAGAATGTTCCTTGCTCTTTTTCGTTTTCAGAAATTCAAAGTATATCAAATGGATGTAAAGTCTGCCTTTCTTAATGGAGACTTAGAAGAAGAAGTCTATATTGAGCAATGAGATGGATTCATTCTTAGAAATGATGCAAAATTTGTATGCAGAATCAGAAAGGCTCTCTATGGTCTAAAACAAGCTCCAAGGGCTTGGTATTACCATCTTGACAAATATCTCCATCAACAAGGTTTTTCAAAGGGATCAGCTGGTAGCAATTTATACACAAAGATTGACAATAATAAATTGCTAATACTTGTTGTGTATGTTGATGATATCATTTTTGGTAGTAATGAAGAAGCCATGAGTCAAAATTTTGCTTCAATAATGCAACAAGAATTTGAAATGTCCCTACTTGGTGAGCTGACATACTTTCTTGGTCTACAAGTTCAACAAAACAAAGATGGTATTTTTCTGTTTCAAACCAAATATCTCAAATAGATCCTGAAAAAGTATGGCATGGAAGACTCTAAACCAGTATGTACTCCACTGGTAACAAGATGCAGTCTTAGCTCAAATGATGAATCAATAGCAGTGCATCAACCAACTTACAGATCCATGATTGGTAGCTTGCTTTATCAAACAGGTACTCGACTGGACATCATGCATGCAGTAGGAATAATTGGAAGATTCCAAGAAAATCCAAAGAAATCACATCTTCAGGTAGTCAAAAGGATATTCAGATATCTTCAAGGAACACAAAATTTTGGTTTATGGTATCATAGAGATACAAATCTTACACTTCATGCATATATAGATGAAGATTGGGCATGAAGCATTGATGACAAAAAAAGCACTAGTGGTGGTGCATTCTATATGGGTTCCAGATTAGTGTCTTGGTTCAGCAAGAAACAAAGCTCAATTGCATTATCTACAGCTGAAGAAGAATATGTGGCCGCTGCATCTTGCTGCACACAAATCCTTTGGATGATACAAACATTGCAAGAAATACAAATCATATGTACTCCACCCATTCCCATTTTATGTGATAATACAAGTTCCATTAGTATTTCAAGGAATCCAGTCATGCATTCCAAGACCAAGCACATACCCATCATATATCATTTTCTACATGAACAAGTTCTTGAACAAAAGGTCAAATTGGAGTATGTTCCCTCCAAAGAACAGGTTGCTGATATATTCACCGAACCACTACCTAGAGAGACATTTGAATATCTTAGACAGAAGCTGGGAGTAGTTGATGCATCATCCTGCTGTTAAAACTTATTTATTTCAGAGAAATGTGGTTATACGCGAGTTGCTTGAAGCATAGTCATGTACATACGCTAGTTTCGATGGAGAGAGTCGCGTATCTGTTGGTTTGAAGAAATGGGCTAGACTTAGGATGAAAGGAGTCTGATATGGGTCTGATAGTAATCATCTGGCACAGGTTCAGGGGGAGCATATACATCTAATAATGCATTGTTGGCATTATCTTAGAAGATCTTGGTGCAAATTCATTGTTGTTTTGGTTCAGGTAGAACAAGCTCAGGAGAGAACATGGTTGCTGGTTTCGATGTTGATTGATAGATGCTACTGATGATAGTTGTTGATGACTATCATGGTCTTATTTCAGATGTTTGGTCTTTGTTTTATATGTCATGTATATATTTCATTGTAAAGGTCATATTTTGTTACCCCACTATGCATGGGATGGATGATGTAATGTTCATGTTTTGACATGTATAAACAATTGGTATATCCCCACTTGGTTGGGAGATGGATGTATGAGTCCTTGGTGATAGAAAGTTCCTTGGTGATGTATGTATAGAGTCATGTTATCTTTTTGCAGACTTTGCTTATGCTCAGGGGGAGCATGGACACGATCACAGGAGCTCAATCAATACTTCAACATATCAGAGATTTCAGCTAGCACTCAGGGGGAGCATGACCCTTTACCCTTGATGACAAAGGGGGAGAGTGATTGATGTTGTTGTTGCCATCAAGTCCAAAGGGGGAGATTGTTGGCATTATGATACATGTGATGCAGGTGTTGTACTTGATGACAACTCACTCAGATGACAGATCACAGTTCAGAAAAAGAGGTATACGTAGGTTCCCCATTGACCAAGTTGCGTGTACACGCAGGTTCGCATACCAAAAGGCGCGTATGGCGTACACACGCACTTTCACGGAAGGAAAGGCGCGTAAATGTTGCAAAACTTAGTTTTGGTCCGTGGTATTTGGTCCACGGTATTTTGATCCATGGTATTGGTCCAAGGTATCTTGTCTAAAGCATTGACCCCAGGTATTTGGTCCAAGGTATTGGTCCTAAGTGGTTTTGGTTCATGGTATTGAGTAAGGCCTAAGACTATAAAAGGAGGAGAAGATCATTAGGCAAAGGCACTCATGAATTGAATATGTGATGAAGAGAAAGATCTAATATACAGTCTATTGGGTTATGGTGCATAACTTGATCTGAACCAAGGATGAACCTTAGCTGTTGTATATCTAACCCAAGAATATTATAGATATGATATGAAAATATAAGATAATGCAAATAAACCCAAAAATAATATGAAATGCTTCTTTATTATCAAACTCTTATGGTAGGGCAACACCATACATTCACTCCTTAAGGAAGGAGAACACTCCACAAGCCATATGCTTGTTCATACAAGAATACTTCTCTTCCTCTCTCCATGTGGAGTCTCTAGCCTCTATATAGGCCTCATACATACAATACCATGCATCAATACCATGGTTTACTCATACCATCACTAATACCATGGGCCCATTACATTATTATTAACTACTTGTGGTCCCTTACATGACATGGGTTAACCACCTTATTTATTACTATGGCCCATCCCATTATTACATTATTACCTTGGGTACCTCCCTCGGTACCCCATATTACCCCCCTTAGGTATATAACA